>JAXCGZ010003845.1:15000-27500 GCA_037179515.1 Halocaridina rubra
TTTAATTCAATTCCCAATCTCATTCGGGCCATGAAATAACCAAATAAGCACATTACATATGTGAAAACATGAATAATTTTTTACCCCAACCAGGACTCGAACCTAGGACTTATAATTACTAAGTCAAGGTGCTACCATTACACCACAGAAGGTTAAAAGAAATCCAACATTATAGCTTATATCTGCTATACTTAGGAATGAACGCATTCTAACTGAATGCCACTATGTTCATATTACAGATTCCCCAACCTCACTCGTGGCTTCATTTTAGCATTTAATTCGGTTCCCAATCTCATTCGGGCAATGAAATAACCAAATAAGCACATTACATATGTGAAAACATGAATCATTTTTTTTACCCCGACCGGGACTCGAGCCTAGAACTTATGATTACTAAGTCAAGACGCTACCATTACATATATATATATATATATATATATATATATATATATATATATATATATATATATATATATATATATGTATATACATATATGTATATATATATATATATATATATATATATATATATATATATATATATATATATATATATATATATATATATATATATATATATATATATATATATATATATATATATATATATATATATATATATATATATAAGCACATTACCATATGTGAAAACATGAATCACTTTTACCCCGACCGGGACTGGAATCTAGGACACATAATTACTAAAGAGAAACAAACCTTACAGCTTTTATCTACTATACTTGGAATGAGCATATTCGATCTGAATGCCACTCTGTTCATATTACAGATTCCCTCAGCCTCTCTCGTGGCTTCGTTTTTGCATTTAATTCAACTCCCAATCTTATTCTGGACCAACAATAACCAAGTAAAGACATTACCATATGTGAAAACATGAATAATTTTTTCCCTGAGCGGGATTTGAACCTAGGACACATAACTACTGCACCAATGTTCTATCAACTACACCACAGGGGGTCTAAAAGGGAAACAAACCTTACAGCTTTTATCTGCTATACTAAGAATGAACACATTCTATCTGAATGCCACTCTGTTCATATTACAGTTTCCCCCAACCTCACTCGTGGCATCTTTTTCGAATTTAATTTAAATCTCAATCTCATTCATCACCAATATTAATCAAATAAGTACATTACCACATGTGAAAACATGAATAATTTTTACCCCGACCGGGACTTGAAGCTAGGACACATGATTACTGTGACAAGGTGCTATCAACTACACCACAGAAGGACTGAAATTTAAACAAACCTTACAGCTATATATGGAATACTAGGATTTAACGCATTCTATCTGAATACCACTCTGCTCATATTACATTTCCCCAAACCTCTTTCGTGTCTTCGCTTTTGCATTGAATTCAATTCTTATTCTCATTTGGGACCAACAATAATCAAATAAGCACATTACCATATATAAAAAAATTAATAATCTTTAACCTGACCTGGACTTGAACCTAGGCCACACAATTACTGTGCTAAGGCGCTACGAAGTACTCCACAGAAGGTCTAAAAGGGAAACAAACCTTACAGCTATATCTGGTATACTGGGAATGAACGCATTCTATCTGAATACCACTCTGTTCATATTACAGATCCCCCCAACCTCACCCATTGCTTCGTTTTCGTATTTAATTCATATCTTAATCACATTTAGGACTAATATTAATCAAATAAACACATTACTATATGTGAAAACATGAACAATTTTTACCCCAAATAGGATTTGAATCTAGGACATAATTACTGTGCCAAGGCGCTACCAACTACACCACAGAAGGTCTAAAAGTTAAACAAACCTTACAGTTATCGAAGACTTGCTCTTGGAGAAGAATACTTTACCCCCGTGGAAGCGGAGATTTCCAACCATCGTCTTTTTCCAAGAGGGTTCCATCTACCAGTGTTTCTTCAGTTGCCCGACGATGAAGGCTTGAAGCCTCCGAAAGTTCGCATTACAGGTCTTCGAGAAACTTGTGTCAAAGAATCATTTCTGGAGGAGAGGATTGTAACTTTTCAAATGGATATTCGATGTATAGTGTTTCTGCGAGACATGTGCATATTATGCAGTTCCCCCTGATGCCTTTTGTGAATACTAGATGTCAAGAGATTCCCTTCCTTCAATATATATATATATATATATATATATATATATATATATATATAATATATATATGTATATATATACACACATATATATATATATATATTATATATATATATATATATATATATATATATATATATATATATATATATATATATATATATATATATATATATATATATATATATATATATATATATATATATATATATATATACATATATATATATATATATATATATATATATATATATATATATATATATATATATATATATATATATATATATATATACATATATATATATATATATATATATATATATATATATATATATATATATATATATATATATATATATATATATATATATATATATATAAGCATATATATGTTTATGTGCATGTATGTATGTAGATATAGGTAGATAGATATATATTTATGTGTATGTATGTATGTAGATATAGGTAGATAGATATATATTTATTTTGATAGATAGGTGGATAGGTAGATCGATAGATAGATAGATACATACATAGAGAGAGAGAGAGAGAGAGAGAGAGAGAGAGAGAGAGAGAGAGAGAGAGAGAGAGAGAGAGAGAGAGAGAGAGAGAGAGAGAGAGAGAGAGAGAGAGAGAGAGAGAGAGAGAGAGAGGGAGAGAGAGAGAGAGAGAGAGAGAGAGAGAGAGAGAGAGAGAGAGAGAGAGAGAAAGAGATTAACTACATAAAAATCAATATGTAGATGGGAAGCAAGGGAACACATTGGAGAGCTGTTGACCTTTTGCAATATAGAAAAATAATTTTATTTTTTCTTTAATTCTAAACCCAGTCTTTGGAAGATATCTTACCCTGAATAATTTTTTGGCCAATAGTTCTTTTATGCCGATAATATGTTTGAAAATATCACAAGTCACTTGGTGTAATGAGCAAATTAAGAATTATTTTCAAGTGTACCTAATTTGGAGAGGTTGGAGTAATCCAGTCAAGGCCTTTGGCCCTCTTGGTTGAACATCCATTCCCACTTACCCTGTTGGTAACCCAAAGAGGATGGGTGGGGATATAATGGTAAGGCGCTACAATTTTAAACCGCAACCTTAGGACACTCATTAAATATTCTTGGTTTTATTCCAGACCAGGGCAAAATATGATTCATGTATTTATTTCATAATCTTGTATATATTTGATTGTATAAGATTCCCATATAGCATAGATATAGATTGAACTCGAAAACTAGCCACAAAAGAGGCTGGAGAGAAGGAGTAAAATGAGCTGAGGGATTGAGTAGTATGCTTTGCTGATCAATTGATTGAAATGTTTCATTCTTCTCGTATGCCTTCGGTGGAAGAGTTGGTAGCACCTCTGCACATGGGATAAGAGTCGAATGGTTGCATCCCGATTAAGGTAAAAAGAAATGCTTTATATATATATATATATATATATATATATATATATATATATATATATATATATATATATATATATATATATATATATATGTATATATATATATATATATATATATATATATATATATATATATATATATATATATATATATATATATATATATATATATATATATATATATATATATATATATATATATATATATATATATATATATATTTATGTGTGTGTGTGTGATTACCTAATTGTGATTACCTAATTGTGTTTACGGGAAAGAGCCCAAAGCTCGTATCTTCCCGTCTCCTGATCGGTTCCATTTTTAGACTTAGTGATACTTATCATACCTGTCCTTAAAACTATGGATTGAGATAGCATTAACTACCTCCTTGCTTAGCGAATTCAATTATCAACTACTCTTACACTGAAAAAGTATTTCCTTACATCCTGCAAACAAGTTTTCTTACGAAGCTTCAAACTATGACCTCTAGTTCTAGAGCCAGCCATATCGAAATATCGATCCCTATCCACTCTATCATAACCATGAAGGAATTTAAAGACTGTCACCATATCCCCCCTTACTCTTCTAGCTTCGAGTGATGGCAAGTCTAATTCCCTCAGCCTCTCATCATAACCGAGATTGCGTATTTCTGGCACCGGTTTCGTGGCATGTCTTTGAACTTTTTCAAGCTTAGCTATGTGCTTTTTCAAGTGCGGATTCCAAAAGGGGGCTGCATATTCGAGTTTTGGCCTCACATTGGTTACATAAATATTTCTGAACATTTCTTTGTCCATGTGCCTGAAGGCTACCCTTACATTTGATAAGAATGCATATGCTGCCCTTACTACGCCATTTATATGTATTTCTGGAGACAAATCTGCCAGTATGTTTACTCCTAGATCTCTCTCATTTTCTGTCTCTTGAAGTTGTACTCCAGCCACCGAGTAGTCAAGCTTGGGCCTTCTTGCACTTGTACCCATTCTCATTACCTTACATTTTGAGGTATTGAATTTCATTAGCCACTTTTCTGACCACTCATGCAGATCATTTAGATCCTCCTGAAGTTCTCTACCATTGTTCTCGTTTTTTACTTTCTTCACAATCTTTGCATCATCTGCAAACATATTCATGAATTAATTTACAGACTCTGGTAGGTCATTTACATATACAAGGAACAAAAGTGGCCCTAAAACTGAACCCTGTGGAACTCCACTACTAACTCTTCTCCATTCAGACACTGAGTGTCTTACTCTAACCCTTTGTTCCCTTCCTTCTAAGTAAGTTTTTATCCATTCCAAGACATTTCCACCTATTCTAGCCATTGATTGCAGCTTCCTAATAAGTCTCCCATGTGGAACAGTGTCAAACGCTTTCTGGAAGTCTAGGAATATGCAATCTGCCCAGCCCTCTCTTTCCTGTAAGATTTGGCTTACCTCATCATAAAATTCTAATAAGTTTGTTACTGTTGATCTTCCTTCTCTGAAGCCATGTTGCCTCACTGACAAAAAGTTGAAGGATTCCAAGTGAAGAGAGATATGTTTCCTTAGTAGTTTCTCCATAAGTTTGCAAACTATGCTGGTCAAGGAAACTGGTCTATAGTTCAGAGCCGTATCCCTCCTTCCCTTTTTGAAGATAGGTATCACATTTGCTTGTTTCCAGCATCTTGGAATCTCCCCCGACTCCAGTGACTCCTTAAATATGATACTTAGTGCCACTGATATTGTGTTTGCGCATTTTTTAAGCACATGAGGGGATATGTCATCAGGACCTGTAGCTTTATGAACATCTAAATCCATCAGCGCTTTGCATACCTCTGCGGCTGTAAGGTTGATGTTCTCTAATACCGGCCCTTGAGCTTCTATCGCTGCAATCTGAGGGGGTGGGGTATTTTCTACTGTAAATACTGACTGAAACTCCTTGTTCAATTCTTTGCAGATCTCTTCGTCCGTCTCAGTGATGCTTCCATCCGCTCTCTTTAGCCTTAAAACCTGTTCTTTTACCTTCAGTTTTCCTCTGATAAAGCTGTGGAAAAGCTTGGGATTTTCTTTAGCCTTCCTGGTGATGTCCCTCTCATAATCTCTCTCTGCCTCTCTCCTTTTACTTAGGTAGTCATTTCTTGCTCTTTTGTAGGTTTGCCAGGCATTTATGTTTTTTCTCCTCCTATACCTTTTCCAGCATTTGTCTCTCCACTCCTTAGCTCTTTTACACCCATTATCGAACCATTTCTCTCTGACATGAATTACACCTACTTTGGTGACAGGTATGCAGCAATCTACTATCTTCCCATATTTCTCACAAAAGATGTCATACATTTCTTGTACAGATTTGTTGTAAAATAAGGTTCTCCAGTCAATAACTGCAAAAAGCTCATTCATTTTGATGTAATCTCCTTTCGGATAGTTCCTCCTCATGTCCTCAGTGCCTCTACTCTCAGGAAGAATGTCTTCAATGATATACTCCATCAACAACACACAGTGGTCACTCTTTCCAATTGGTGGTTCATACTCAATATTTTCAATATCCAACACATTATCTGTGAACACCAGATCAAGTAGTGATGGCTCATCCCCACCCCTGGCTCTTGTTGGTTCCATTACATGTTGGTGTAGGAAATTCCCTTGTACGCAATCTAGGAATCTTGCCCCAAATGAGTCCTCACCACTGTGTGGGTCAAGATTTATCCAATCTATCTCTTTATGATTAAAGTCTCCCATAATCAAAATCCTACATTTTTTCTCCCGTGTGTGTGTGTGTGTGTGTGTGTGTGCGTGGTTGCATTACGATAGAGAGCAAAAGATGTGAGATTGGATATATGTTTGGTAGGACGAGGATGAATGTATTGGCATTGTGTGAGACGAAAATGAAAGGAAAAGGAAAAGTGGCATTTGGTGAGGTGACAGGTAGGGTGTCTGGAGTTGAAAGGGGGAGAGCGAGAGAAGGTGTGGAACTATTGATGAGTGAATCTATGGTAAATAAGGTAGTGGAATGGAAAGAAGTGTCATCTAGGCTGATGTGGGTGAGGGTTAGGATGGGTAGGGAATGTTGAGCTTATGTTAGTGTGTATGGGCAAAGATGTGAGAGAAGTGAGGAAGAGCGGGATGAATTCTGGAATGAGTTAACTTGGTGTGTGGATGGTCTGAGTAGAAGGAACTATGTAGATGTGTTGGGTGACTTGAATGCCAGAGTGGGCGATGGAGAGGTAGAAGGTGTTGAAGGCAAGTATGGGGTACCAGGTGGGAATGAGAGTGGCGAAAGACTGTTAGATATGTGTGTGGAGCAAGAATTGGTGATAGATAAGAGTTTTTTCAAGAAATCAATAAATAAGTATACATGGATGAGAGTGGCAAATGGAAGAGTGAAAGAAAGAGCATTGATGGATTATGTGTTGGTAGCAAAGAGAATGATTGGTAGAGTGAATGATGTGCATGCATTTAGGGGTGTGGCTGCTCGGGGAAATAGAGTTGGGGGATGTAGAAGGGAAATGGTGAAGGTGGAATAGCTGAAAAAGTCAGAGAAGAGACAGGAATATCAGGACAAATTGAAAGTAGCATATGACAGGGTGAAAGAAAGAGAAGTTGGGGACTTAGAGGAGGAATGGGGGTTGATGAAAGAATGTTTTGTGGGACATGCAAGTGATGTGTGTGGAAAGAGGTTTGTTGGAGGTGGCATGAGGAGGGGCAGCGAGTGGTGGAATGTAGGGGTGAAAATGAAGGTGGAAGAGAAAAAGAGGGCCTTTGAGGATAGGCTGCAGTGTAAAAGTAGGGAGAAGTATGAAAGATAGAGGGAGAGAAATGTGGAAACCAAGCGGAAGGTAGAGGAAGAGTAGAGATTGGCAAATGTTATGTGGGGACAGGATTTTTGTAGGTCAAATGAGGAGAATAAAAAGAAGTTTTGGAAAGAGGTGAGGAGAGTAAGGAAGGGTGGATCGAAGATGGAAGAGACAGTGAAAGATGTGAATGGACAGATGTTAAGGGGGAACGATGCAAGGAAGAATATTTTGAGTGGTTGCTGAATGTTCAGGAAGATAGAGATGCAGCTATTGTGGCATTAGGCGTTGAGGTTGTATAGATCAGGTTTTTATAGTATTTAGCAATGGGTAAGGATGTGGATTTTGCATTTTTGGATCTGGAGAAAGCGCATAATAGGGATGATAGAGAGGCAATGTGGAATGTTTTGAGGTAATATGGAATTGATGCTAGACTATTGCAAACAGTGAAGAGATTGCATGAGGGCAGTAGAGCTTGTGTTAGGGTAGGGAATGAAGTGAGTGAGTGGTTTCCAGTGAGTGTGGACTGAGACAGGGATGTGTGATGTCACCTTCTTCTTCTTCTTCCTCTATTTGCGTTTCCATTTTCATATGGGGTTGCATCTCTTCACTAGTCGTCTCCACTGGTTCCGGTCCATCACTTGCTCCTCCCCCAGCTGTCTCTCTCTGAGATCCTCCTTCAGTCGGTCCTTCCACCGTAGTTTAGGTCTTCCTCGTCTACATCTGCCCTCCACGTCCATCTCCATCACTCTCACACCCACGTAGTCTTCTTCTCTCCTCTTCACATGACCGAACCACTGTAATCTCCTCTCCTGCGCTTTCGCCGACGCCTCCACCACCTTCACTGTACCTCTGATCCGGTCATTTCGTATCCTGTCCTCCCTCGTCACCCCACACATCCACCTCAGCATTCTCATTTCTGCGACATCTATCTTCCTTTCTTGAACCTTTTTCACCGGCCACGTCTCTGCTCCGTACAGCAACGCTGGTCTCACAACTGACTTCTACACTTTTCCTTTCACTCTATCACTGATTTTCTTGTCACATAGCACCCCTGATGTTCTCTTCCAGCTGTTTCACGCTACCTGGATCCTATGATCAATCTCTCTCTCTAGGTCTCCATCCTTCGTTACGTAGGAGCCGAGGTATTTGAAGGCGTTCGCCTTTGGGAGCTTGTGGTCTTGCATGAACAGGTCGCCTCCTTGTGTCACATTGCACTCCAGGTACTCCGTTTTCTGTCTGCTCACCTTCAGTCCGTAATCCTCCAGCAAACCCCTCCATAGCTCCAACCTCTCTTGCAATTCTTCACGGCTCTCGGAGACCAAAACAATATCGTCTGCAAAGAGCATGCTCAATGGTGCCTCCTTTGTCACTTCCTCCACCATCCCATCCATGAGAAGGTTAAATAGATAGGGGCTAAGAGCTGATCCCTGATGGAGTCCAACTTTCACCAGAAAAGGCTCTGTAGTGCCAACTGTACTTCTTACTCTTGTTGTGGCTTCCCTGTATATGTCCTGAACTATCTTGACATACTTCTCCTTCACTCCCTTCGACCTCATACTCCTCCACACCTCGCTTCTCGGGACCCGATCATAAGCTTTTTCCAGGTCAATAAACGCCATGTACAGCCCTCTTTGCTTATCTCTATATTTTTCCATTGTCTGCCTCATTGCGAATACTGCATCCATTGTTCCTCGACCTTTCATAAAACCAAACTGCTCACTACAAACTTCTGTCTCCTCCCTCAGCCTTTTATCCAACACTCTTTCCAGCAGTTTCATAGTGTGAGATGTTAGCTTAATTCCTCTATAGTTGTTGCAACTCTGGATGTCTCCCTTTTCTTTGAAAATCGGTACCATTATACTATCTCTCCACTCGTTTGGGATAGTCTCTTCCTTCATCACCATGTTCAGGAACTTTGTCAGCACCCGTATCCCTTCTTCGCCCAAACTCTTCCATACCTCTGCAGGAATCTGGTCTGGCCCTACTGACTTTCCATTTTTCATCTTCTTCAACGCTTCTCTGACTTCCGCCTCACTCACAGGGTCTACCTCTCCCTCCATTCCCACTCCTTCGCCTCTTCGTATTCTTGGATTTTCCTGATTTAGAAGTTCTTCGTAGTAGTCCCTCCACCGCATTTTAATCATGTCGGGGTCAGTAAGCACTCTTCCGTTCTTATCCTTGATTTGCTTTATTGATGTTAGGTCCTTTGTCGATCTGTTCCTTTCTTTTGCTAACTTATAGATTCTCTTCTGTCCCTCCTTTGTTTCAAGGTTCTCATACATATCCTGTAGTGCTGCTGCACGCGCCTGTGCTACAGCCCTCTTCGCCTCCTTATTTGCATCTTTCAACATAGCTTTACGCTCCTCTGTTCTTTCCTTGTCGTAAGCTTTCTTCATCTCTTTCTTCTTTTCTATCTTCTCTTTGCAATTTGAGGACCACCACCAAGACTCTTTTCCGGTGATGTCACCATGGGTGTTCAATTTGTATATTGATGGAGTCGTAAGAGAGGTGAATGAGCGAGTGCGTGGTCAAGGTTTGAGAATGGTAGATGGGGATGATAGCGAGTGGGAACTGAATCAGTTGCTGTTTGCAGATGATACTGTGGTGGTGGCAGATTCAGAGGAGAATCTGTGTCAGTTAGTGTCAGAATTTGGAATGGTGTGTGAGAGAAGGGAGTTGCGAGTGAATGTGGGAAAGAGTAAGATTATGAGGTGTACAGGAAATGAGGAAAGTGCTGGATTGAATGTTATGTTGAATGGAGAAGCACTTGAAGAAGTTATTCAGTTTAAGTATTTAGGATCGGTTATAGCTGCAAATGGTGGAGTGGAAGCAGATGTGTGTCACAGAGTGAATGAAGGATGTAAAGAGTTGGGTGCGTTGAGAGGAGTGATGAAGAATAGTGGATCGAAAATAGATGTTAATAAAGGTTTGTATGAAAAAGTGGTTGTGCCAACTGTGATGTATGGATCAGAGCTATGGGGTGTGAAAGTAAGTGAGAGACGAAAGCTAAATGTGTTTGAGATGAAAAGTCTGAGGAGTATGATTGGTGTGTCTCCGTTGGATAGGGTTAAGAATGATGTGGTGAGAGCAAGAATGGGTGTGAGGAGAGAATTAGCACCCAGGGTAGATTTGAATGTTCTGAGATGGTTTGGCTATGTGAAGAGGATGGATGATGAAAGATTGCTGAAAAAGGTGATGAATGCGAGAGTTGATGGGAGAAATGCTAGAAGGAGACCTAGGTTTGGGTGGATGGATTGAGTAAGGAGAGCCCTGAATGATATGAGGATGGATGTGAGGGAAGCAAGTGAGCGTGGTAGGAATAGTATATATATATATATATATATATATTATATATATATATTATATATATATATATATATATATATATATAGTATATATATATATATATATATATATATGTATGTATATATATATATATATATATATATATATATATATATATATATATATATATTATATATATATGTATATATATATATATATATATATATATATATATATATATATATATATATATATATATATATATATATATATATATATATATATATATATATATATATATATATATATATATATATATATATATATATATATATATATATATATATATATATATATATATATATATATATATATATATATATATATATATATATATATGTATATATATATATATATATATATATATATATATATATATATATATATATATATATATATATATATATATATATATATATTTATATATATATATATATATATATATATATATATATATATATATATATATATATATAATATATATATATATATATATATATGTGCTTATCTGGTTATATATATATATATATATATATATATATATATATATATATATATATATATATATATATATATATATATATATATATATATATATATATAGTGCTTATCTGGTTATATATATATATATATATATATATATATATATATATATATATATATATATATATATATATATATATATATATATATATATATATATATATATATATATATATATATATATATATATATATATATATATATATATATATATATATATATATATATATAAAGGGAGGGTTATGTCAGGAAGGGCATCCGGTAAAAAACTCTGCCCAACTAATATGTGAACAAATTATGAAAGTATCATGCCTGATTGGTTGAGGCCCGAAATACCAAAGCCCTCCTCCGGCACTGGTTACCAGGATGCCGTTGGAACTGGGCCATTTCTGGGCTCCGGAAAGGAAGGAGGAGTGTGAGGCGTATCCGAATTCAAGAGAAGAGGAGCGGAGGTATGACTGTGAGGGTGAAATGGTAACCTGAATGTTTGTAATGCGACCAGAAAAGGGTGGGAATTGGTCGATGTGATGGAGAAAAAAGTAAATATACTGTGCGCTTAAGAGACGAAGTGAAAAGGGAGCAAGAATGGAACTATAGAAATAGAGAATGATATGCTCTACCATGGTGTGGGTGGGAAAATAAAGGGTGCAGGGGTAAATTTGAAGGAAGAATGCACTATGAATCCCTTTACTGCTCAAGAGTTAGATATGGCAGTGCAAAGTATAAAAAAAGATAAGAGTTATATTGGAATGTGTCCTGGTTTATTTACGATGCTACCACAGACATGGTTATCCTTTTTCCTTACAATTTTTAATTTCCTTTTCTTAAATGTCCTTTATCCATTTGCTTGGTGCCACAATAAACTGATCACTCTATTTAAATCTGGGGATAGAAGAGATTGCGGAAACTATTGGGGCATAAGTATAATGAACACCTTGGCAAAAATCTATGATATGCTTTTGATGAGACGGTTAAGTTTATGGTTTAATATAGATAAGTGTCAGGCCGGAGCTCAGAAGGGTAGAGGGTGTATAGAGCAGATTTTGGCTTTAAGGTTACTGATGAATTATGCTGCTTGCAAGAAGCAAAAATTGTATATAGTTTTTGTGGATTTTAGTAAGGCGTACGACAGGGTACCAAAATATGATTTAATCGAGTGTCTCAAGTCGGTGGGATGTGGAAGGGTTATGTTGTCAGCTATCCAAAATATTTATTCATGTACAAAAAGTGTGTTAAAATCTGCTATAATAACAACATCTATAGGTATACGCCAAGGAGCTCCTACGAGCTGCATTTTGTTTGTCATATATATGGAT
>JAXCGZ010003845.1:37500-42500 GCA_037179515.1 Halocaridina rubra
GATTCCCCAACCTCACTCGTGGCTTCATTTTAGCATTTAATTCAATTCCCAATCTCATTCGGGCCATGAAATTATCAAATAAGCACCTTACATATGTGAAAACATGAATCATTTTTTACCCCGACCGGGACTCGAACCTAGGACTTATGATTACTAAGTCAAGGCGCTACCACTACACCACAGAAGGTTAAAAGGAATCCAACCTTTTAGCTTATATCTGCTATACTTAGGAATGAACACATTCTAGCTGAATGCCACTATGTTCATATTACAGATTCCCCAACCTCACTCGTGGCTTCATTTTAGAATTTAATTCAATTCCCAATCTCATTCGGGCCATGAAATTATCAAATAAGCACATTACATATGTGAAACCATGAATCATTTTTTACCCCGACCGGGACTCGAACCTAGGACTTATGATTACTAAATCAGGGCGCTACCACTACACCACAGAAGGTTAAAAGTAATCCAACCTTATAGCTTATATCTGCTATACTTAGGAATGAACGCATTCTAACTGAATGCCACTATGTTCATATTACAGATTCCCCAACCTCACTCGTGGCTTCATTTTAGCATTTAATTAATTTCCCAATCTCATTCGGGCCATGAAATTATCAAATAAGCACATTACATATGTGAAAACATGAATCATTTTTTACCCCGACCGGGACTCGAACCTAGGACTTATGATTACTAAGTCAAGGCGCTACCACTACACCACAGAAGGTTAAAAGGAATCCAACTTTATAGTTTATATCTGCTATACTTAGGAATGAACGCTTTCTAACTGAATGCCACTATGTTCATATTACAGATTCCCCAACCTCACTCGTGGCTTCATTTTAGCATTTAATTCAATTCCCAATCTCATTCGGGCCATGAAATTATCAAATAAGTACATTACATATGTGAAAACATGAATCATTTTTTACCCCGACCGGGACTCGAACCTAGGACTTATGATTACTAAGTCAAGGCGCTACCACTACACCACAGAAGGTTAAAAGGAATCCAACCTTATAGCTTATAGCTGCTATACTTAGGAATGAACGCATTCTAACTGAATGCTACTATGTTCATATTATAGATTCCCCAACCTCACCCGTGGCTTCATTTTAGCATTTCATTCAATTCCCAATCTCATTCGGGCCATGAAATTATCAAATAAGCACATTACTTATGTGAAAACATGAATCATTTCTTACCCCGACCGGGACTCGAACCTAGGACTTATGATTACTAAGTCAAGGCGCTACCACTACACCACAGAAGGTTAAAAGGAATCCAACCTTATAGCTTATATCTGCTATACTTATGAATGAACGCATTCTAACTGAATGACACGAGTGAGGTTGGGGAATCTGTAGTATGAGCATAGTTGCATTCAGTTTGAATGCGTTCCTTCCTAAGTATAGCAGATATAAGCTATAAGGTTGGATTCCTTTTAACCTTTTGTGGTGTAATGGTAGCGCCTTGACTTAGTAATCATAAGTCTTAGGTTCGAGTCCCGGTCGGGGTAAAAAATGATTCATGTTTTCACATATGTAATGTGCTTATTTAATAATTTCATGCCCCGAATGAGATTGAGAATTGAATTAAATGCTAAAATGAGCCACGAGTGAGGTTGGGGAATCTCTAATATGAACATAGTTGCATTCAGTTAGAATGCCTCTAACTTGTCTTGGAGGAATCACATAATCCAAATTTCTAAATCTTCATCGAAAAAATTTAATGTTTTGTTTCGTTTTCGTCATTACTTTTCCTCTTTGCAGTTACTTAAAATTTACAAAGGTCTTATCCATCCCTGCTTAGAATACTGCTCACACATCTTGGGTGCTTCTTCCTTTACTTATCTTCTTGATAGGGTTGAATCTAATGCAGTCAGACTCATTAATGATCCTTCTCTCACTTCTAACCTGGATTCTCTCTCTCTTCGCCGCAAGGTATCTTCGATTCTCTTTTCTATCGCTAATACTTCCATCGCTGCTCCTATGAGTTAGTGAGTTGCATCCCTCCTCCACCGCCTAGGCTGCGTAACACTCGCCATGCGGCCTCACCTCACAGGTACTGTGTGGAGATTTGTAGCTTGCGGATTGGTCGGTGTAGTGACTGCTTCTTCCCATCTACCTCCAGACTCTGGAACTCTCTTCCTCCTTCTGTCTTTTCTAATTCTTATGACCTTTCATCCTTCAAAAAGCAGATCTATCGTCATGTCAGAGCCTAGTCTTCAATATATCTGGGTCCTCTGTACTTTGACTGTTTTTTTCTGTCTGTCGTTTTCCTTTGTGTGATATTACCTCATATCTGCCTTGTCCTTAACCTTTTTCTTTTCCTTCGTCTTGGAATTTTCTCGTGCCCGGGCCTTTGTTGATTAGGGCAGTTTCTGTCTGTCCCGGTGTCACACTCATAAAAAAAAAGTATGGTTGGAGTGGAAGGGGAAGTAAATGAAAGAGTATTAGGCAGAGATTTGGAACTAGTGGGTGAGAATGGAAGGTTTTGGAAACTGACTTAATTATGTTTTGCAGTTGATTCTGTACTGGTGGTAGATATTGAGAATGAACTGAATCATTTGGTGACTGAGTTTGTTAGGGTGTGTGAACAAAGGAATTTGCGAGTTATCATTGATAAAAGTAGTCATGAGTGCTAATGTTGGCAGACTAAATGTAAGAGTGAATGGGGAGTTGGTTGAAGAAGTTGATAGTTTTAAGTATCTGTGGTCACATGTATTAAAGAGTGGACAACTTGATGCAGAGGCAAGTAATAGAGTGAGGGAAGCTAGTAAACGTGTAGATGGGTTGAAAAGTGTATAAAAAATATATATTTGGGAATGAATGCAAAGAAAAGGATATATGAAGGTGTGATTATGTCGACAGCAATGTATGGAATACAAGAGAGGCTGAAAGAAAAAAAGTAGAATGTAATGGAGATTATTTGTTTGGGATGTATGACTGATGTATCAAGACCAAATAGATTAAAAAGAAGGATATCAGGGAAAGAACGGGTGTTAAAAGGAAGCTGTCGGAGAGGTTAGATAAGAGAGTGTTGAGTTGGTTATTACACATGAAAGGGATGACTGATAAACAAATAGTGAAAAGAGTGTGGAGTGCAGAAGCGATTGTAGTTAGGTCAAGAGGAAGACCTAAAATGAGCTGGATGGATGGCATGAAAACTGCACCGAATATATGTGGAATGTCAGTGGAGTTGGGAAGAGAGCGTGCAAGAGATGGGAATGAGTGGAGGAAGATTGTACATAGGTGACACGAAGGGATTTTTCGCACTAGCTAGCTCAGTGAACTGTGATGGACGGATGTGATAGGAGTTGTCATGTTATGAAACCGTGGGGGTAAACTAGGTATGGCAGTCGGGCTCAATTGTAGAATATCCTCACCTGCCAACCTTGTGGATGACCCAAGAGGGTGGAAGTGTGAAAATGTGGCAACCATGTATTTCCAAGAAGCTAAGAAGAGTGGTTGAGATATGTGTGGATCGTGGTGAATGAGTGTTTCTTGACTTGGTCACCCACCTTACAAGGGGGAATGAGGCCGGGTATATATATATATATATATATATATATATATATATATATATATATATATATATATATATATATATATATACATATACATATATATATATATATATATATATATATATATATATATATATATATATATATATATATATATACATATATATATATATATATATATATATATATATATATATATATATATATATATATATATATATATATATATATATATATATATATATATATACATATATATATATATATATATATATATATATATATATATATATATATATATATATATATATATATATATATACATATATATGATTGGTTGGTTTCGGTTTTACGTCACGAACTCCCTTTTCTACTAAGGGCTAGGACGGTTGCCTTATTGCGAAGGACCTATTTTGGCAGATGTAATCGTTACCCTGAGTGTGTGCCCTTACTAACCTCAGTCCATGACGGGGCATATATATATATATATATATATATATATATATATATATATATATATATATATATATATATATATATATATTTATATATATATATATATATATATATATATATATATATATATATATATATATATATATATATATATATATATATATATATATATATAACTATATAACTATATAACTATATATATATATATATATATATATATATATATATATATATATATATATATATATATATATATATATATATATATATATATATATATATATATATATATATAACTATATATATCTATATATATATAACTATATATATATATATATATATATATATATATATATATATATATATATATATATATATATATATATATATATATATACATATATATATATATATATATATATATATATATATATATATATATATATATATATATATATATATATATATATATATATATATATATATATATATATATATATATCAACTGGGAGGGTATCAGTTATTTGGAGGAGTGCCATAATTAGTTCCACTTTATACAGGGAAGGGCTATAAGCATAAATTTAGTAATTTTAGAGGAATTAGTTTGTTCAGTGTAGTTTGTAAGGTATGTGAAAGAGAGTTGATGGTGAAAATTTGAAGGAGTACTAAGAAATTTATTGGGGAAGAACAGTGTGGGTTCTGTACTGGTAGAGGATGTGAAGATGAGGTGTATGCGGTTACAAAAATACTTAGAGAAAGATAAGGACGCAATTTTTTTTTTTTGACTTAGAAAACACATATGACAGGATTCATGGGGAGACATTGTGAAGTGTATTGCAATGGCTAGGAACAAGTGGAAGATTGTTGAATGCGGCAAAGAGTTTATACAAGGATAACAGAATATGTGTTAGAGTCGGGTATGGCATGAGTGATTGGTTTGAGGTGAATGTGAGGTTGTGTTAAGGATGTTTAATGTCGATATAGTTGCTTAATGTGTTTCTTTTTATAT
>JAXCGZ010003845.1:50000-67500 GCA_037179515.1 Halocaridina rubra
CCCAACCTCACTCGTGGCATCTTTTTCGAATTTAATTTAAATCTCAATCTCATTCATCACCAATATTAATCAAATAAGTACATTACCACATGTGAAAACATGAATAATTTTTACCCTGACCGGGACTTGAAGCTAGGACACATGATTATTGTGACAAGGTGCTATCAACTACACCACAGAAGGACTGAAATTTAAACCAACCTTACAGCTATATATGGAATACTAGGATTTAACGCATTCTATCTGAATACCACTCTTCTCATATTACATTTCCCCAAACCTCTTTCGTGTCTTCGCTTTTGCATTGAATTCAATTCTTATTCTCATTTGGGACCAACAATAATCAAATAAGCACATTACCATATATAAAAAAATTAATAATCTTTAACCTGACCTGGACTTGAACCTAGGCCACATAATTACTGTGCTAAGGCGCTACGAACTACTCCACAGAAGGTCTAAAAGGGAAACAAACCTTACAGCTATATCTGGTATACTGGGAATGAACGCATTCTATCTGAATACCACTCTGTTCATATTACAGTTCCCCCCAACCTCACCCATTGCTTCGTTTTCGTATTTAATTCATATCTTAATCACATTTAGGACTAATATTAATCAAATAAACACATTACTATATGTGAAAACATGAACAATTTTTACCCCAAATAGGATTTAAATCTAGGACACATAATTACTGTGCCAAGGCGCTACCAACTACACCACAGAAGGTCTAAAAGTTAAACAAACCTTACAGTTATCGAAGACTTACTCTTGGAAAAGAATACTTTACCCCCGTGGAAGCGGAGATTTCCAACCATCGTCTTTTTCCAAGAGGGTTCCATCTACCAGTGTTTCATCAATTGCCCGACGATGAAGGCTTGAAGCCTCCGAAAGTTCGCATTACAGGTCTTCGAGAAACTTGTGTCAAAGAATCATTTCTGGAGGAGAGGATTGTAACTTTTCAAATGGATATTCGATGTATAGTGTTTCTGCGAGACATGTGCATATTATGCAGTTCCCCCTGATGCCTTTTGTGAATACTAGATGTCAAGAGATTCCCTTCCTTCAATATATATATATATATATATATATATATATATATATATATATATATATATATATATATATATATGTATATATATACATATATATATATATATATGTATATATATATATATATATATATATATATATATATATATATATATATATATATATATATATATATATATATATATATATATTATATATATATATATATATATATATATATATATATATATATATATATATATATATATATATATATATATATATATATATATATATATATATATAAGTATATATATATTTATGTGCATGTATGTATGCAGATATAGGTAGATAGATATATATTTATGTGTATGTATGTATGTAGATATAGGTAGATAGATATATATTTATTTTGATAGATAGGTGGATAGGTAGATCGATAGATAGATAGATACATAGAGAGAGAGAGAGAGAGAGAGAGAGAGAGAGAGAGAGAGAGAGAGAGAGAGAGAGAGAGAGAGAGAGAGAGAGAGAGAGAGAGAGAGAGAGAGAGAGAGAGAGAGAGAGAGAGAGAGATTAACTACATAAAAATCAATATGTAGATGGGAAGCAAGGGAACACATTGGAGAGCTGTTGACCTTTTGCAATATAGAAAAATAATTTTATTTTTTCTTTAATTCTAAACCCAGTCTTTGGAAGATATCTTACCCTGAATAATTTTTTGGCCAATAGTTCATTTATGCCGATAATAAGTTTGAAAATATCACAAGTCACTTGGTGTAATGAGCAAATTAAGAATTATTTTCAAGTGTACCTAATTTGGAGAGGTTGGAGTAATCCAGTCAAGGCCTTTGGCCCTCTTGGTTGAACATCCATTCCCACTTACCCTGTTGGTAACCCAAAGAGGATGGGTGGGGATATAATGGTAAGGCACTATAATTTTAAACCGCAACCTTAGGACCCTCATTAAATATTCTTGGTTTTATTCCAGACCAGGGCAAAATATGATTCATGTATTTATTTCATAATCTTGTATATATTTGATTGTATAAGATTCCCATATAGTATAGATATAGATTGAACTCGAAAACTAGCCACAAAAGAGGCTGGAGAGAAGGAGAAAAATGAGCTGAGGGATTGAGTAGTATGCTTTGCTAATCAATTGATTGAAATGTTTCATTCTTCTCGTATGCCTTCGGTGGAAGAGTTGGTAGCACCTCTGCACATGGGTTAAGAGTCGAATGGTTGCATCCCGATTAAGGTAAAAAGAAATACTTTATATATATATATATATATATATATATATATATATATATATATATATATATATATATATGCATATATATATATATATATATATATATATATATATATATATATATATATATATATATGTATATATATATATATATATATATATATATATATATATATATATATATATATATATATATATATATATATATATATATATATATATATATATATATATATATATATATATATATATATATATATATCTATATATATATGCATATATATATATATATATATATATATATATATATATATATATATATATATATATAAATATATATATATATATATATATATATATATATATATATATATATATATATATATATATATATATATATATATTTATATATATATATATATATATATATATATATATATATATATATATATATATATATATATATATATATATGTATGCATGTGTGTGTGTGTGTGTGTGTGTGTGTGTGTGTGTGTGGTGTGTGTGTGTGTGTGTGTGTGTGTGTGTGTGTGCGCGTGGTTGCATTACGATAGAGAGCAAGAGATGTGAGATTGGATATATGTTTGGTAGGAGGAGGATGAATGTATTGGCATTGTTTGAGACGAAAATGAAAGGAAAAGGAAAAGTGGCATTTGCTGAGGTGACAGGTAGGGTGTCTGGAGTTGAAAGGGGGAGAGCGAGAGAAGGTGTGGAACTATTGATGAGTGAATCTATGGTAAATAAGGTAGTGGAATGGAAAGAAGTGTCATCTAGGCTGATGTAGGTGAGGGTTAGGATGGGTAGGGAATGTTGAGCTTATGTTAGTGTGTATGGGCAAAGATGTGAGAGAAGTGAGGAAGAGCGGGATGAATTCTGGAATGAGTTAGCTTGGTGTGTGGATGGTCTGAGTAGAAGGAACTATGTAGATGTGTTGGGTGATTTGAATGCCAGAGTGGGCGATGGAGAGGTAGAAGGTGTTGAAGGCAAGTATGGGGTACCAGGTGGTAATGAGAGTGGCGAAAGACTGTTAGATATTAAGGGGGAACGATGCAAGGAAAAGATGGGCAGAATATTTTGAGTGGTTGCTATATGTTGAGGAAGATAGAGAGGTAGCTATTGTGGCATTAGGCGTTGAGGTTGTATAGATCAGGTTTTTATAGTATTTAGCAATGGGTAAGGATGTGGATTTTGCATTTTTGGATCTGGAGAAAGCGCATAATAGGGATGATAGAGAGGCAATGTGGAATGTTTTGAGGTAATATGGAATTGATGCTAGACTATTGCAAACAGTGAAGAGATTGCATGAGGGCAGTAGAGCTTGTGTTAGGGTAGGGAATGAAGTGAGTGAGTGGTTTCCAGTGAGTGTGGACTGAGACAGGGATGTGTGATGTCACCTTCTTCTTCTTCTTCCTCTATTTGCGTTTCCATTTTCATATGGGGTCGCATCTCTTCACTAGTCGTCTCCACTGGTTCCGGTCCATCACTTGCTCCTCCCCCAGCTGTCTCTCTCTGAGATCCTCCTTCAGTCGGTCCTTCCACCGTAGTTTAGGTCTTCCTCGTCTACGTCTGCCCTCCACGTCCATCTCCATCACTCTCACACCCACGTAGTCTTCTTCTCTCCTCTTCACATGACCGAACCACTGTAATCTCCTCTCCTGCGCTTTCGCCGATGCCTCCACCACCTTCACTGTACCTCTGATCCGGTCATTTCGTATCCTGTCCTCCCTCGTCACCCCACACATCCACCTCAGCATTCTCATTTCTGCGACATCTATCTTCCTTTCTTGAACCTTTTTCACCGGCCACGTCTCCGCTCCGTACAGCAACGCTGGTCTCACAACTGACTTCTACACTTTTCCTTTCACTCTAGCACTGATTTTCTTGTCACATAGCACCCCTGATGTTCTCTTCCAGCTGTTCCACGCTACCTGGATCCTATGATCAATCTCTCTCTCTAGGTCTCCATCCTTCGTTACGTAGGAGCCGAGGTATTTGAAGGCGTTTGCCTTTGGGAGCTTGTGGTCTTGCATGAACAGGTCGCCTCCTTATGTCACATTGCACTCCAGGGACTCAGTTTTCGGTCTGCTCACCTTCAGTCCGTAATCCTCCAGCAAACCCCTCCATAGCTCCAACCTCTCTTGCAATTCTTCACTGCTCTCGGAGACCAAAACAATATCGTCTGCAAAGAGCATGCTCAATGGTGCCTCCTTTGTCACTTCCTCCACCATCACATCCATGAGAAGGTTAAATAGATAGGGGCTAAGAGCTGATCCCTGATGGAGTCCAACTTTCACCAGAAAAGGCTCTGTAGTGCCAACTGTACTTCTTACTCTTGTTGTGGCTTCCCTGTATATGTCCTGAACTATCTTGACATACTTCTCCTTCACTCCCTTCGACCTCATACTCCTCCACACCTCGCTTCTCGGGACCCGATCATAAGCTTTTTCCAGGTCAATAAACGCCATGTACAGCCCTCTTTGCTTATCTCTATATTTTTCCATTGTCTGCCTCATTGCGAATACTGCATCCATTGTTCCTCGACCTTTCATAAAACCAAACTGCTCACTACAAACTTCTGTCTCCTCCCTCAGCCTTTTATCCAACACTCTTTCCAGCAGTTTCATAGTGTGAGATGTTAGCTTAATTCCTCTATAGTTGTTGCAACTCTGGATGTCTCCCTTTTCTTTGAAAATCGGTACCATTATACTATCTCTCCACTCGTTCGGGATAGTCTCTTCCTTCATCACCATGTTCAGGAACTTTGTCAGCACCCGTATCCCTTCTTCACCCAAGCTCTTCCATACCTCTGCAGGAATCTGGTCTGGCCCTACTGACTTTCCATTTTTCATCTTCTTCAACGATTCTCTGACTTCCGCCTCACTCACAGGGTCTACCTCTCCCTCCATTCCCACTCCTTCGCCTCTTCGTATTCTTGGATTTTCCTGATTTAGAAGTTCTTCGTAGTAGTCCCTCCACCGCATTTTAATCATGTCGGGGTCAGTAAGCACTCTTCCGTTCTTATCCTTGATTTGCTTTATTGATGTTAGGTCCTTTGTCGATCTGTTCCTTTCTTTTGCTAACTTATAGATTCTCTTCTGTCCCTCCTTTGTTTCAAGGTTCTCATACATATCCTGCAGTGCTGCTGCATGCGCCTGTGCTACAGCCCTCTTCGCCTCCTTATTTGCATCTTTCAACATAGCTTTACGCTCCTCTGTTCTTTCCTTGTTGTAAGCTTTCTTCATCTCTTTCTTCTTTTCTATCTTCTCTTTGCAATTTGAGGACCACCACCAAGACTCTTTTCCAGTGATGTCACCATGGATGTTCAATTTGTATATTGATGGAGTCGTCAGAGAGATGAATGAGCGAGTGCGTGGTCAAGGTTTGAGAATGGTAGATGGGGATGATAGCGAGTGGGAAGTGAATCAGTTGCTGTTTGCAGATGATACTGTGGTGGTGGCAGATTCAGAGGAGAATCTGTGTCAGTTAGTGTCAGAATTTGGAATGGTGTGTGAGAGAAGGGAGTTGCGAGTGAATGTGGGAAAGAGTAAGATTATGAGGTGTACAGGAAATGAGGAAAGTGCTGGATTGAATGCTATGTTGAATGGAGAAACACTTGAAGAAATTATTAAGTGTAAGTATTTAGGATCGGTTATAGCTGCAAATGGTGGAGTGGAAGCAGATGTGTGTCACAGAGTGAATGAAGGATGTAAAGTGTTGGGTGCGTTGAGAGGAGTGATGAAGAATAGTGGGTCGAAAATGGGTTTGAGATGAAAAGTCTGAGGAGTATGATTGGTGTGTCTCCGTTGGATAGGGTTAAGAATGATGTGGTGAGAGCAAGAATGGGTGTGAGGAGAGAATTAGCAGCCAAGGTAGATTTGAATGTTCTGAGATGGTTTGGCTATGTGAAGAGGATGGATGATGAAAGATTGCTGAAAAAGGTGATTAATGCGAGAGTTGATGAGAGAAATGCTAGAAGGAGGCCTAGGTTTGGGTGGATGGATGGAGTAAGGAGAGCCCTGAATGATATGAGGATGGATGTGAGGGAAGCAAGTGAGCGTGGTAGGAATAGTATATATATATACATATATATATATGTATATATATATATATATATATATATATATATATATATATATATATATATATATATATATATATATATATATATATATTATATATATATATATATATATATATATATATATATATATGTATGTATGTATATATATATATATATATATATATATATATATATATATATATATATATATATATATATATATATATATATATATATATATATATGTATATATATATATATATATATATATATATATATATATATATATATATATATATATATATATATATAATATATATATATATATATATATATATATATATATATATATATATATATATATATATATATATATATATATATATATATATATATATATATATATATATATATATATATATATATATATATATATATATATATGTATTTATATATATATACATATATATATATATATATATATATATATATATATATATATATATATATATATATATATATATATATATATATATATATATATATATATATATATATATATATATATATATATATATATATATATATATATATATATATATATATATATATATATATATATATATATATATATATATATATATATATATATATATATATATATATATATATATATATATATATATATATATAAAGGGAGGGTTATGTCAGGAAGGGCATCCGGTAAAAAACTCTGCCCAACTAATATGTGAACAAATTATGAAAGTATCATGCCTGATTGGTTGAGGCCTGAAATACCAAAGCCCTCCTCCGGCACTGGTTACCAGGATGCCGTTGGAACTGGGCCATTTCTGGGCTCCGGAAAGGAAGGAGGAGTGTGAGGCGTATCCGAATTCAAGAGAAGAGGAGCGGAGGTATGACTGTGAGGGTGAAATGGTAACCTGAATGTTTGTAATGCGACCTGAAAAGGGTGGGAATTGGTCGATGTGATGGAGAATAAAGTAAATATACTGTGCGCTTAAGAGACGAAGTGAAAAGGGAGCAAGCATGGGACTATAGAAATAGAGAATGATATGCTCTACCATGGTGTGGGTGGGAAAATAAAGGGTGCAGGGATAAATTTGAAGAAAGAATGCACTATGAATCCCTTTACTGCTCAAGAGTTAGACATGGCAGTGCAAAGTATAAAAAAAGATAAGAGTTATATTGGAATGTGTCCTGGTTTATTTACGATGCTACCACAGACATGGTTATCCTTTTTCCTTACAATTTTTAATTTCCTTTTCTTAAATGTCCTTTATCCATTTGCTTGGTGCCACAATAAACTGATCACTCTATTTAAATCTGGGGATAGAAGAGATTGCGGAAACTATCGGGGCATAAGTATAATGAACACCTTGGCAAAAATCTATGATATGCTTTTGATGAGACGGTTAAGTTTATGGTTTAATATAGATAAGTGTCAGGCCGGAGCTCAGAAGGGTAGAGGGTGTATAGGGCAGATTTTGGCTTTAAGGTTACTGATGGATTGTGCTGCTTGCAAGAAGCAAAAATTGTATATAGTTTTTGTGGATTTTAGTAAGGCGTACGACAGGGTACCAAAATATGATTTAATCGAGTGTCTCAAGTCGGTGGGATGTGGAAGGGTTATGTTGTCAGCTATCCAAAATATTTATTCATGTACAAAAAGTGTGTTAAAATCTGCTATAATAACAACATCTATAGGTATACGCCAAGGAGCTCCTACGAGCTGCATTTTGTTTGTCATTTATATGGATAAAATGGTGAGAATGATTAAAGAAAAAGTGAGAATTGATGGTTTTTGGGGAAATTTACATACTCTTTTAATGATGGATAACACGGTGATTGTAAGTACATCTCGTGAAAAGTGCATATCAAAACATGAGGCTCTATTAGATTATTGTAATGCTTATGGTATGGTGATTAATGAAAAGAAGACAAAGTATTTTGTTGTTAATGGAAAAGACAGAGATAAAGCATCAATAGTGATAAACAACATAAAAATAGATTATTGTAAAAAGTATCTGTATTTAGGTGCATGGTTTACTGATGATGCAAATATGCACTCAGTACTTAAACAGCATGAAATCGATGGTACGGCAACAGTCAGTAAGTTTAGTATATTCTGCATAAATAACATGAGTATGCCCTATGCATATAAGGTTAAAGTTTTTAAAGCTGCTTTGAGTTCTTCACTTTTGTATGGCTCTGAGAGTTGGTTCACAAGTAATTTAGCTTGCATGGAAAAACTTTATAACAGGGCAGTAAAGTGTTTATTGGGAGTGAGAAACAACACTCCAATATCCTTATGTTTAATAGAAAGTGGTTTGGAAACTTTAGTACATGAAGTTCATGAAAGAAGAAGGGGATTTTTAACCAAAAAAATGCAACAGGTTAACAATGAAGAACCTTTCTATGTGGTATTTGACATCTGGAGACGGGAAAATACACCTGGTTATCAATTCTTAAATTCATATATTGCAAATAATGTGGAAGCTTCTGCTCTAAGTGGAATAAAATCTGTAATACTGAATAAACCCGAAGGTGCCACAAAATATCTTACATATAGACAAATTTTAAATAGTCAGTTGACAGTACATAAAGTGTATAGTAGCAAAGAGTTTGTACCAGATTATTTGCGAATAGCATTCACAAGGTTAAGAGTAATGTCTCATGAGTTGCGTGTAGAGACTTGAAGGTGGAGCAGAACACCAAGAGAAATGAGAGTATGTGCTTGTGATCAAATGGCAGTTCAGAGTGAAGAACATGTGCTAATTGAGTGTCCTTTCTCCCAACCAGTGAGACAAAAATATAATATGTTAAACTATCTGAGTGTCCAATCACTTTTGAATGAAGAGCTTCATATTACCGAGTTGTGTCAGTATATTTATGAAGTACTAAAGTTGTACAGATAAGGAAGAGATTCAACCTTGTAATGAGGAAAGCATTGATTTTTTGTATGCATAGGTTAATTTGTAATATTTGGATGTATTCTATTCTTCTAACTGTATTTCAGAATAAGGCATTAAGATAAATATGATTATTTACTTTTGTTGGTAAGTTTGTGAGAATATTTGTATTGTTCTTTAGGCTAAGATTTATTTGATGGACAAAATATTGTTTCTATTACTTATGCTATTTTGTGCAAAAAGAACAAAATTTAATATATTTTTGTAATACTTTTGTAATATTTTGTCAATAAACTATATATATATATATATATATATATATATATATATATATATATATATATATATATATATATATATATATATATATATATATATATATATATATATATATATATATATATTTGTGGTGAGGAGAGTGTCCGACAATATGAGGAATGTGAAACTGGAAATTTAAGGGATGATGGTGAATGTCATCAGTGCTTATGAACGAGAAATAGGGTGTGAGATGGAGAAGGAAGTTTTCTGGAGTGATGTAGATGAAATGGTGGAGAGTACACTTAGGGATGAAAAATTGGTGATTGGAGAAGTTTACATGGCTATGTTAGGGAAGGAAACAGAGGTGATGAGGTGGCGATGGGTAGATAGTGTAAGGAGCATATATATGGAGGGGAATATGGTTGTGGACTTTGGATAAAGGATTGAAATTGCCGTGGTGAATACATATTTAGGAAGAAGGAAGAGCACAGGATGACTTGCAAAACTGGGGGAAGGAGCACAGAGGTGGATTATCTTCTACACGGGAACTTCAACCTAAGAGAGATTGGAGACTTTAAGGTTTAGGTAGGCAACATAGGATGGTGGTCTGTAGAATGATCCTGGAGGCAAAGAAAAGGATGAGTATAGTAGTTAACCCAAAGATCAGATAAAGTAGGTTGAGAGACGAAGATTGTTTTATGCAATACAGAGATGAGGTTGACAGGTCACTATGTAGCGGTGAAAAATGCCTGGACGACTGGGCAACTACTTCAAAACTGGAGAGGGAGACAGCTAAGAACGTTCTAGGAGTGACCTCTGGAAAGAGGAAGGGTAATAAGAGTACTTTTTGGTGGGCTGAAGATGTTAAGGAAAGCATACGAAAAATAGAATTGCGACAATGAATTAGGATATCCAGGGTGATGAAGAATGTAGGCAGGAATGTAAGGCGATGCAGAGCAAGATGAATAACAAAGGTGTCAAAGGCTTAGGAAATGGCTTATGACGAGCTGTATAAAAAGTTGCCCATAAAGGAAGGAGGAGAGGATTTGTCCCTCTTAGGGTATGATTTT
Source organism: Halocaridina rubra (assembly GCA_037179515.1). Lineage (NCBI taxonomy): Eukaryota > Metazoa > Arthropoda > Malacostraca > Decapoda > Atyidae > Halocaridina > Halocaridina rubra. The sequence goes on from JAXCGZ010003845.1 coordinate 60,633, forward strand.
GGGAAGATGTGCATCAGGTTAGGTTGATAAAGGACGCTGATGGAAATGTATTGAAAATTGAGGGGAATGTGATGAGACGGTGGAAGGAGTACTTTGATGAGCTGATGAATGAAGAAAATGAGAGAGAGAGAGAGAGAGAGAGAGAGAGAGAGAGAGAGAGAGAGAGAGAGAGAGAGAGAGAGAGAGAGAGAGAGAGAGAGATTATTTTATTTTATTTTATTAATTTATTGCGCCAAGGCGTCAGACATTACATGGGTTCTTACAAATAATTCTTCAAATGGATACAAAACCAAGAATTGAACATAGTTTACGGGGAGGTGTACACATTGATAAAACATTGCTGCATACTAACACACAACTCACAGTATGGCAGCACAGAGTACATTATATGCAAAAGTAAAGCTCACAGAAACGCAGAATGCACAAACAGAATTATACAGCAACAGACAGAAAATATATGTATAATTCAATATAATTAATGGCCACCAAAGTGAGGATAACGAGCAAGAATAACATCAAGGTTGTCATCATTAAGTAAAAATGAGCAGATCTGTATTAAGTTCTGACCTCGTGGTAAATTATCTCTCACTGTGGGGCACTGAAGACAATAGTGGTCAAGAGTGTTAGCATTAGGACGGTCGCATAATTTACAGGAGGTGTACTGTGGCATATCTAGAGTCTGGGAGACCTGCCATAAAGGCCGATACCCCATTCTGAGCCGAGCACTAACTACATTGTTTTTCCGCACCACTAACCCGCGTCTGCGATACTTGTAGCGACTGTGAAGAAAGTGATCATGGTGCTGTATGGACACACTGTTGGCCCTCTCCGTGTCCCTGCGCTGGACCGTCATGGCAAACCAGCTGAGTAGATGATGTTACGTAGGCATCGGAGGGAGGGCTCAGCGTACACAGCATGCCCATCCAGCATACAGGCCGCATTGCAAGACGATCCGCTGTGTCGTTGCCAGTCAGCCCAATGTGGGATGGAGTCCATACAAACGACACAACGAGAGAAGAATCCTGAGCGGCCGCGAGGCGACATAGTATATCTCCCACAGCACGGCCATAGATAGGTCTTGGCGAGGATAGGGCTTGTAGGACCGACTGGGAGTCACAAATTATTACCCCATTCACTCGTCGTCGAACAAGGAGAGTCACGGCATCCAAGATGGCATTCAGTTCACAGTAGGTGGAGCTCGACGAGGTGGGTAGTCTACGGCCAATCCATGAATCAGCCGGCACAGGCGGCTCCATGGTGGGGGAAAACACAGTACATGCCGCCCTCATATCTGCTTGCACAGAACCATCAACATAGACGTGGTGTGCTGCAGGGACAGACGTGGACACATCAGCGATAGTCTCCAGAGCAAACTGTCTCTGCAAGGGGGGATAGACATCCTTCGAGGTCGGTGTATATGTGACAGCGGGGAGGGGGACACGCCAGGGTGGGTAAATCTGGGACAGCCGCCTGCACTGGCAGGTCGATGTCAAGGCCACGGAGAAGGTCACTCACCACCCTGATAAGGTTATGACCTCCTGCTCGAAGTGGGAGCCTGGGTGCGTCTGGATCCAGGGACGTCCTCATGACAGCAGAGAAGTACGGAGCAAGAAAGGGGTAGTGAAGACACTTAACAGTAAAATAGGACACATTGGCATAAATCCTCTCCACAAGAGGGGGCAAGTTGAGCTCCAACTGCATACTCACAATACGGGTAGAGAGAGAACATCCCAAGATAAATCTCATGACTCGTTTCTGGAACTTTTCAAGTGGCTCGAGAGCTGGTCTAGGAAGTTGACACAAGGCAGGAGACAGATAGTCAACCACTGACCAGAGAGAGAGAGAGAGAGAGAGAGAGAGAGAGAGAGAGAGAGAGAGAGAGAGAGAGAGGAGAGAGAGAGAGAGAGAGAGAGAGAGAGAGAGAGAGAGAGAGAGAGAGAGAGAGAGAGAGAGAGAGAGAGAGAGAGAGAGAGAGAGAGAGAGAGAGGGAGAGAGAGAGAGAGAGAGAGAGAGGAGAGAAAGAGAGAGAAGGATGTATAATGTGGAGTAAGTAGATTACGATGTGCAATGGATCAGTGAGGAGGAATTCAGGGCAGTTATGAAAAGGATAAAGAGAGGAAAAGCAGTTGATCCAGATGTTATTCCAGTGATAGCATGGAGGTGTTTGTGAGAAATTTTGGTAGATTTTTTTTTAAAGATTGTTTAAGAAGTTCTTATGAAAAGAGAGGATGCCTGAGAAATAGAGGAAAAATATAATGGTACAAATTTCTATAAACATATACATACATACATACATGCATACATACATAGATACATACATGCATACATACATAGATACAATGGAATGGATAAAAACTTACTTAGAAGGAAGGGAACAGAGGGTTAGAGTAAGACACTCAGTGTCTGATTGGAGAAGAGTTAGTAGTGGAGTTCCACGGGGTTCAGTTTTAGGGCCACTTTTGTTCCTTGTATATGTAAATGACCTACCAGAGTCTGTAAATTCATTCATGAATATGTTTGCAGATGATGCAAAGATTGTGAAGAAAGTAAAAAACGAGAACAATGGTAGAGAACTTCAGGAGGATCTAAATAATCTGCATGAGTGGTCAGAAAAGTGGCTAATGAAATTCAATACTTCAAAATGTAAGGTAATGAGAATGGGTACAAGTGCAAGAAGGCCCAAGCTTGACTACTCGGTGGCTGGAGTACAACTTCAAGAGACAGAAAATGAGAGAGATCTAGGAGTAAACATACTGGCAGATTTGTCTCTAGAAATACATATAAATGGCATAGTAAGGGCAGCATATGCATTCTTATCAAATGTAAGGGTAGCCTTCAGGCACATGGACAAGGAAATGTTCAGAAATATTTATGGAACCTATGTGAGGCCAAAACTCGAATATGCAGCCCCCTTTTGGAATCCGCACTTGAAAAAGCACATAGCTAAGCTTGAAAAAGTTCAAAGACATGCCACGAAACTGGTGCCAGAAATGCGCAATCTCAGTTATGATGAGAGGCTGAGGGAATTAGACTTACCATCACTCGTAGCTAGAAGAGTGAGGGGGGATATGGTGACAGTCTTTAAATTCCTTCATGGTTATGATAGAGTGGATAGGGATCGATATTCTGATATGGCTGGCTCTAGAACTAGAGGTCATAGTTTGAAGCTTCGTAAGAAAACTTCTTTGCAGGATGTAAGGAAATGCTTTTTCAGTGTAAGAGTAGTTGATAATTGGAATTGGCTAAGCGAGGAGGTAGTTAATGCTATCTCAATCCATAGTTTTAAGGACAGGTATGATAAGTATCACTAAGTATAAAATGGAACGGATCAGGAGACGGGAAGATACGAGCTTTGGGCTCTTTCCCGTAAACACAATTAGGTAATCACAATTAGGTAATCACACACACACACACACACACACACACACACACACACACACACACACACACACACACACACACACACATACATATATATATATATATATATATATACATATATATATATATATATATATATATATATATATATATATATATATATATATATATATATATATATATATATATATATATATATATATATATATATATATATATATATATATATATATATATATATATATATATATATATATATATATATATATATATATATATATATATATATATATATATATATATATATATATATATATATATATATATATATATATATATATATATATATATATATATATATATATATATATATATATATATATATATATATATAAATATATATATATATAAATATATATATATATATATATATATATATATATATATATATATATATATATATATATATATATATATATATATATATATATATATATATATATATATATATATACTATATATATACATATATATATATATATATATATATATATATATATATATATATATATATATATATATATATATATATATATATATATATATATATATATATATATATATATATATATATATATATATATATATATATATATATATATATATATATATATATATATATATATATATATATATATATATATATATATATATATATATATATATATATATATATATATATATATATATATATATATATATATATATATATATATATATATATATATATATATATATATATATATATATATATATATATATATATATATATATATATATATATATATATATATATATATATATATATATATATATATCTAAATATATATATATATATATATATATATATATATATATATATATATATATATATATATATATATATATATATATATATATATATATATATATATATATATATATATATATATATATATATATATACATATATATATATACGTATATATATATATATATATATATATATATATATATATATATATATATATATATATATATATATATATATATATATATATATGTATGAATCTTTTTTTTTTTTTTTTTACCCCGACCGGGACTCGAAGCTAGGACTTATGATTACTAAGTCGAAGTGCTACCACTACACCACAGAAGGTTAAAAGGAATCCAACCTTATAACTTATATCTGCTATACTTAGGAATGAACGCATTCTAACTGAATGCCACTATGTTCATATTCCATTTTCCCCAACCTTACTCGTGGTTTCATTTTAGCATTTAATTCAATTCCCAATCTCATTCGGGCCATGAAATTTTCAAATAAGCACATTACATATGTGAAAACATGAATCATTTTATACCCCGACAGGGACTCGAACCTAGGACTTATGATTACTAAGTCAAGGCGCTACCACTACACCACAGAAGGTTAAAAGGAATCCAACCTTATAGCTTATATCTGCTATACTTAGGAATGAACACATTCTAGCTGAATGCCACTATGTTCATATTACAGATTCCCCAACCTCACTCGTGGCTTCATTTTAGCATTTAATTCAATTCCCAATCTCATTCGGGCCATGAAATTATCAAATAAGCACATTACATATGTGAAAACATGAATCATTTTTTACCCCGACCAGGACTCGAACCTAGTACTTATGATTACTAAGTCAAGGCGCTACCACTACACCACAGAAGGTTAAAAGGAATCCAACCTTATAGCTTATATCTGCTACACTTAGGAATGAACGCATTCTAACTGAATTCCACTATGTTCATATTACAGATTCCCCAACCTCACTTGTGGCTTCATTTTAGCATTTAATTCATTTCCCAATCTCATTCGGGCCATGAAATTATCAAATAAGCACATTACATATGTGAAAACATGAATCATTTTTTACCCCGACCTGGACTCGAACCTAGGATTTATGATTACTAAGTCAAGGCGCTACCACTACACCGCAGAAGGTTAAAAGGAATCCAACCTTATAGTTTATATCTGCTATGCTTAGGAATGAACGCATTCTAACTGAATTCCACTATGTTCATATTACAGATTCCCCATCCTCACTCGTGGTTTCATTTTAGCATTTAATTCAATTGCCAATCTCATTCGGGCCATGAAATTATCAAATAAGCACATTACATATGTGAAAACATGAATCATTTTTTACCCCGACCTGGACTCGAACCTAGGATTTATGATTACTAAGTCAAGGCGCTACCACTACACCGCAGAAGGTTAAAAGGAATCCAACCTTATTGCTTATATCTGCTATACTTAGGAATGAACGCATTCTAACTGAATGCCACTATGTTCATATTACAGATTCCCCAACCTCACCCGTGGCTTCATTTTAGCATTTAATTCAATTGCCAATCTCATTCGGGTCATGAAATTATCAAATAAGCACATTTCTTATGTGAAAACATGAATCATTTTTTACCCCGACCGGGACTCGAACCTAGGACTTATGATTACTAAGTCAAGGCGCTACCACTACACCACAGAAGGTTAAAAGGAATCCAACCTTATAGCTTATATCTGCTATACTTATGAATGAACGCATTCTAACTGAATGATACGAGTGAGGTTGGGGAATCTGTAGTATGAGCATAGTGGCATTCAGTTTGAATGCGTTCCTTCCTAAGTATAGCAGATATAAGTTATAAGGTTGGATTCCTTTTAACCTTTTGTGGTGTAATGGTAGCGCCTTGACTTAGTAATCATAAGTCCTAGGTTCGAGTCCCGGTCGGGGTAAAAAATGATTCATGTTTTCACATATGTAATGTGCTTATTTGATAATTTCATGCCCCGAATGAGATTGGGAATTGAATTAAATGCTAAAATGAAGCCACGAGTGAGGTTGGGGAATCTGTAATATGAACATAGTGGCATTCAGTTAGAATGCCTCTAACTTGTCTTGGAGGAATCACATAATCTAAATTTCTAAATCTTCATCCAAAAAATTTAATGTTTTGTTTTGTTTTCGTCATTACTTTTCCTCTTTGCAGTTACTTAAAATTTACAAAGGTCTTATCCATCCCTGCTTAGAATACTGCTCACACATCTGGGGTGCTTCTTCCTTTACTTATCTTCTTGATAGGGTTGAATCTAATGCAGTCAGACTCATTAATGATCCTTCTCTCACTTCTAACCTGGATTCTCTCTCTCTTCGCCGCAAGGTATCTTCGATTCTCTTTTCTATCGCTAATACTTCCATCGCTGCTCCTATGAGTTAGTAAGTTGCATCCCTCCTCCACCGCCTAGGCTGCGTAACACTCGCCATGCGGCCTCACCTCACAGGTACTGTGTGGAGATTTGTAGCTTGCGGATTGGTCGGTGTAGTGACTGCTTCTTCCCATCTACCTCCAGACTCTGGAACTCTCTTCCTCCTTCTGTCTTTCCTAATTCTTATGACCTTTCATCCTTCAAAGA
>JAXCGZ010003845.1:72500-85000 GCA_037179515.1 Halocaridina rubra
TATATATATATATATATATATATATATATATATATATATATATATATATATATATATATATATATATATATATATATATATATATATATATATATATATATATATATATATATATATATATATATATATATATATATATATATATATATATATATATATATATATATATATATATATATATATATATATATATATATATATATATATATATATATATATATATATATATATATATATATATATATATATATATATATATATATATATATATATATATATATATATATATATATATATATATATATATATATATATATATATATATATATATATATATATATATATATATATATATATATATATATATATATATATATATATATATATATATATATATATATATATATATATATATATATATATATATATATATATATATATATATATATATATATATATATATATATATATATATATATATATATATATATATATATATATATATATATATATATATATATATATATATATATATATATATATATATATATATATATATATATATATATATATATATATATATATATATATATATATATATATATATATATATATATATATATATATATATATATATATATATATATATATATATATATATATATATATATATATATATATATATATATATATATATATATATATATATATATATATATATATATATATATATATATATATATATATATATATATATATATATATATATATATATATATATATATATATATATATATATATATATATATATATATATATATATATATATATATATATATATATATATATATATATATATATATATATATATATATATATATATATATATATATATATATATATATATATATATATATATATATATATATATATATATATATATATATATATATATATATATATATATATATATATATATATATTTATATATATATATATATATATATATATATATATATATATATATATATATATATATATATATATATATATATATATATATATATATATATATATATATATATATATATATATATATATATATATATATATATATATATATATATATATATATATATATATATATATATATATATATATATATATATATATATATATATATATATATATATATATATATATATATATATATATATATATATATATATATATATATATATATATATATATATATATATATATATATATATATATATATATATATATATATATATATATATATATATATATATATATATATATATATATATATATATATATATATATATATATATATATATATATATATATATATATATATATATATATATATATATATATATATATATATATATATATATATATATATATATATATATATATATATATATATATATATATATATATATATATATATATATATATATATATATATATATATATATGCATTTATGCATACAGAATTATAAAAAAAGTGTGGCTCGTTAATAACAACATTCATACATATGGATAATAAAAAAAGAAAAAAGGAAATGGGTGTGGGGAGGGGGATGGATGATTTGTTGTAGGTAGAGGAGGAGGAGAATATCGAACCATCATTATTCATAAAGTGTGTGTGTGTGACTGGCCCGAAGCTATCTTTTACCAGAGTCCCTGTGTAGCACTTCGAATATATAGCACCTTATAAGTCGAACACACAAGTAAAGGCATTTCCTACTACTACATTTTTTCTTTTTACGATGTCACTGAGACTTGCAGAGAGCATTGCCTTCAGTGTCCTTTGTACGAAAAGAGCACTGAGAGGAAGTAAAAGTAGAATTCCATGGAAAATTCAGGAATAAGAAAATGATAATTAATAAGTAAAGGAATAGTCAAAATAACGAGGACCTAAAAGTTTGCCAATATTAGGCCCTAAGATCATGAAAAGTCAGCTTTTTTAAAGGAAAAAAGTTCGTAAGTTTTAAAGAAAGAGTAGCAGGAAAAGAGCTCTATATTCTGGAGGGGTAAGGCAAAAAGCAGTCACTTCAATAACCAATCAGCGAGCTACAAACTCTCCACTCAGTAGCTGTGTTGCGAGGCCGCTTGTCATGTGTTATATGGTCCCGCGTGCAGGGAAGGAATGCAACTCCTCAACTTAGCAAAGTAACAAAATGCAATCGATACTGAATAAAATTAAACTGATGCTCCCTTCCGGCGAATATAGAGAGAATCGTAAGTAAAAGTAAGAGAAAATGGGTCATAAATGAATCTGATTGTTTTAGCTTTAACCCTAGCAAGGATGTAAGTATAAGATGAAGCCTCCCAAAAGTGAAAACAGTATTTTGGGTAGGGACGTCTTATACTGGTATGACAACAACTAAATTGAAAAAAAAGACTCACATTTCACTTACAAGAAGGGTCCCCCAAAAATCATATGATGAAAAAACACCATACCTCCATCGCACGTAAAATGGAGGATAATACGAAGATACTACATACAGAAAAACATTTTCGACGTGTGCAAATTCTAGAAGCTCTCTACATACATAAGCTAGTTCCTTCTATGAATGCTCAAACACCAAATTGTATTATTCTGCCAACTCTGCAAGTAAAGAGTAGGGGGCAGAGATAAGGATGCTTGAGGTCCATTCTAAAATGACTCTGGAAACTTCGCAGTGATACTGAATATTTTTGGTGAATATAAAGTAAATGTGGATATTATATATCATATATAACCTCCATCCACTACCAACTAGATACTCATTTGAAAATGTACGAAGCTGTACCAAACACTATGAATCCAATTAAGTTTCTGACCTATTGCATAGCCTCAACAATAATGAAAATGTTATTGGCAGAACTTTGGAAAAGTTTTACAAGAAAATTACAAATAAAAAACAGCGGTTATATTCAACGAAATATGCATAAAAGAAAATTTCCTGCCAAAATATACATACATACATACATACATATATATATATATATATATATATATATATATATATATATATATATATATATATATATGTATATATATATATATATATATATATATATATATATATATATATATATATATATATATATATATATATATATATATATATATATATATATATATATATATATATATATATATATATAATATATATATATATATATATATATATATATATATATATATATATATATATATATATATATATATATATATATATATATATATATATATATATATATATATGAATCATTTTTTACCCCGACCGGGACTCGAATCTAGGACTTATGATTACTAAGTCGAGGCGCTACCATTACACCACAGAAGGTTAAAAGGAATCCAACCTTATAGCTTATATCTGCTATACTTAGGAATGAACGCATTCTAACTGAATGCCAGTATGTTCATATTACAGATTCCCCAACCTCACACGTGGCATCATTTTAGCATTTAATTCAATTCCCAATCTCATTCGGGCCATGAAATAACCAAATAAGCACATTACATATGTGAAAACATGAATCATTTTTTACCCCAACCAGGACTCGAACATAGGACTTATAATTACTAAGTCAAGGTGCTACCATTACACCACAGAAGGTTAAAAGGAATCCAACGTTATAGCTTATATCTGCTATACTTAGGAATGAACGCATTCTAACTGAATGCCACTATGTTCATATTACAGATTCCCCAACCTCACTCGTGGCTTCATTTTAGCATTTAATTCAGTTCCCAATCTCATTCGGGCAATGAAATAACCAAATAAGCACATTACATATGTGAAAACATGAATCATTTTTTTTACCCCGACCGGGACTCGAACCTAGAACTTATGATTACTAAGTCAAGGCGCTACCATTATATATATATATATATATATATATATATATATATATATATATATATATATACATATGTATATATATATATATATATATATATATATATATATATATATATATATATATATATATATATATATATATATATATATATATATATATATATATATATATATATATATATATATATATATATATATATATATATATATATATATATATATATATATATATATATATATATATATATATATATATATATATATATATATATATATATATATATATATAAACATTACCATATGTGAAAACATGAATCACTTTTACCCCGACCGGGACTGGAATCTAGGACACATAATTACTAAAGAGAAACAAACCTTACAGCTTTTATCTACTATACTTGGAATGAGCATATTCGATCTGAATGCCACTCTGTTCATATTACAGATTCCCTCAGCCTCTCTCGTGGCTTCGTTTTTGCATTTAATTCAACTCCCAATCTTATTCTGGACCAACAATAACCAAGTAAAGACATTACCATATGTGAAAACATGAATAATTTTTTCCCTGAGCGGGACTTGAACCTAGGACACATAACTACTGCACCAATGTTCTATCAACTACACCACAGAGGGTCTAAAAGAGAAACAAACCTTACAGCTTTTATCTGCTATACTAAGAATGAACACATTCTATCTGAATGCCACTCTGTTCATATTACAGTTTCCCCCAACCTCACTCGTGGCATCTTTTTCGAATTTAATTTAAATCTAAATCTCGTTCATCACCAATATTAATCAAATAAGTACATTACCACATGTGAAAACATGAATAATTTTTACCCCGACCGGGACTTGAAGCTAGGACACATGATTACTGTGACAAGGTGCTATCAACTACACCACAGAAGGACTGAAATTTAAACCAACCTTACAGCTATATATGGAATACTAGGATTTAACGCATTCTATCTGAATACCACTCTGCTCATATTACATTTCCCCCAAACCTCTTTCGTGTCTTCGCTTTTGCATTGAATTCAATTCTTATTCTCATTTGGGACCAACAATAATCAAATAAGCACATTACCATATATAAAAAAATTAATAATCTTTAACCTGACCTGGACTTGAACCTAGGCCACACAATTACTGTGCTAAGGCGCTACAAACTACTCCACAGAAGGTCTAAAAGGGAAACAAACCTTACAGCTATATCTGGTATACTGGGAATGAACGCATTCTATCTGAATACCACTCTGTTCATATTACAGTTCCCCCCAACCTCTCCCATTGCTTCGTTTTCGTATTTAATTCATATCTTAATCACATTTAGGACTAATATTAATCAAATAAGCACATTACTATATGTGAAAACATGAACCATTTTTACCCCAAATAGGATTTGAATCTAGGACACATAATTACTGTGCCAAGGCGCTACCAACTACACCACAGAAGGTCTAAAAGTTAAACAAACCTTACAGTTATCGAAGACTTACTCTTGGAGAAGAATACTTTACCCCCGTGGAAGCGGAGATTTCCAACCATCGTCTTTTTCCAAGAGGGTTCCATCTACCAGTGTTTCTTCAGTTGCCCGACGATGAAGGCTTGAAGCCTCCGAAAGTTCGCATTACAGGTCTTCGAGAAACTTGTGTCAAAGAGTCATTTCTGGAGGAGAGGATTGTAACTTTTCAAATGGACATTCGATGTATAGTGTTTCTGCGAGACATGTGCATATTATGCAGTTCCCCCTGATGCCTTTTGTGAATACTAGATGTCAAGAGATTCCCTTCCTTCAATATATATATATATATATATATATATTCTTCTCGTATGCCTTTGGTGGAAGAGTTGGTAGCACCTCTGCACATGGGTTAAGAGTCGAATGGTTGCATCCCGATTAAGGTAAAAAGAAATGCTTTATATATATATATATATATATATATATATATATATATATATATATATATATATGTATATATATTTATATATATATATATATATATATATATATATATATATATATATATATATATATATATATATATATATATATATATATATATATATATATATATATGTATATATATATATATATATATATATATATATATATATATATATATATATATATATATATATATATATATATATATATGTATATATATATATATATATATATATATATATATATATATATATATATATATATATATATATATATATATATATATATATATGTGTGTGTGTGTGTGTGTGTGTGTATGTGTGTGTGTGTGCGCGTGGTTGCATTACGATAGAGAGCAAAAGATGTGAGATTGGATATATGTTTGGTAGGAGGAGGATGAATGTGTTGGCATTGTGTGAGACGAAAATGAAAGGAAAAGGAAAAGTGGCATTTGGTGAGGTGACAGGTAGGGTGTCTGGAGTTGAAAGGGGGAGAGCGAGAGAAGGTGTGGAACTATTGATTAGTGAATCTATGGTAAATAAGGTAGTGGAATGGAAAGAAGTGTCATCTAGGCTGATGTGGGTGAGGGTTAGGATGGGTAGGGAATGTTGAACTTATGTTAGTGTGTATGGGCAAAGATGTGAGAGAAGTGAGGAAGAGCGGGATGAATTCTGGAATGAGTTAACTTGGTGTGTGGATGGTCTGAGTAGAAGGAACTATGTAGATGTGTTGGGTGACTTGAATGCCAGAGTGGGTGATGGAGAGACAGAAGGTGTTGAAGGCAAGTATGGGGTACCAGGTGGGAATGAGAGTGGCGAAAGACTGCTAGATATGTGTGTGGAGCAAGAATTGGTGATAGATAATAGTTTTTTCAAGAAATCAATAAATAAGTATACACGGATGAGAGTGGCAAATGGAAGAGTGAAAGAAAGAGCATTGATGGATTATGTGTTGGTAGCAAAGAGAATGATTGGTAGAGTGAATGATGTGCATGCATTTAGGGGTGTGGCTGCTGGGGGAAATAGAGTTGGGGGATGTAGAAGGGAAATGGTGAAGGTGGAATAGCTGAAAAAGTCAGAGAAGAGACAGGAATATCAGGACAAATTGAAAGTAGCATATGACAGGTTGAAAGAAAGAGAAGTTGGGGACTTAGAGGAGGAATGGGGGTTGATGAAAGAATGCTTTGTGGGACATGCAAGTGATGTGTGTGGAAAGAGGTTTGTTGGAGGTGGCATGAGGAGGGGCAGCGAGTGGTGGAATGTAGGGGTGAAAATGAAGGTGGAAGAGAAAAAGAGGGCCTTTGAGGATAGGCTGCAGTGTAAAAGTAGGGAGAAGTATGAAAGATAGAGGGAGAGAAATGTGGAAACCAAGCGGAAGGTAGAGGAAGAGTAGAGATTGGCAAATGTTAGGTGGGGACAGGATTTTTGTAGGTCAAATGAGGAGAATAAAAAGAAGTTTTGGAAAGAGGTGAGGAGAGTAAGGAATAATAATAATAACAATAATAAACCTTTATTTCCATTACAATACAATGGGTATTCGTCAGCCGGGACAAGCCCCAACCCCCCACTGTGGTGCCCAACCACAGCAGTTCCTGCCAGGAAACAGCCTAAACTCTCGGTCTTGGACGGGGACCGATCTTTCGACCTCATGAATGTGAAGTCAGCGCGTTACCACTGTACTAGCCAGTGAAAGATGTGAATGGACAGATGTTAAGGGGGAACGATGCAAGGAAAAGATGGGCAGAATATTTTGAGTGGTTGCTGAATGTTGAGGAAGATAGAGAGGCAGCTATTGTGGCATTAGGCGTTGAGGTTGTATAGATCAGGTTTTTATAGTATTTAGCAATGGGTAAGGATGTGGATTTTGCACTTTTGGATCTGGAGAAAGCGCATAATAGGGATGATAGAGAGGCAATGTGGAATGTTTAGAGGTAATATGGAATTGATGCTAGACTATTGCAAACAGTGAAGAGATTGCATGAGGGCAGTAGAGCTTGTGTTAGGGTAGGGAATGAAGTGAGTGAGTGGTTTCCAGTGAGTGTGGACTGAGACAGGGATGTGTGATGTCACCTTCTTCTTCTTCCTCTATTTGCGTTCCCATTTTCATATGGGGTCGCATCTCTTCACTAGTCGTCTCCACTGGTTCCGGTCCATCACTTGCTCCTCCCCCAGCTGTCTCTCTCTGAGATCCTCCTTCAGTCGGTCCTTCCACCGTAGTTTAGGTCTTCCTCGTCTACGTCTGCCCTCCACGTCCATCTCCATCACTCTCACACCCACGTAGTCTTCTTCTCTCCTCTTCACATGACCGAACCACTGTAATCTCCTCTCCTGCGCTTTCGCCGACGCCTCCACCACCTTCACTGTACCTCTGATCCGGTCATTTCGTATCCTGTCCTCCCTCGTCACCCCACACATCCACCTCAGCATTCTCATTTCTGCGACATCTATCTTCCTTTCTTGAACCTTTTTCACCGGCCACGTCTCCGCTCCGTACAGCAACGCTGGTCTCACAACTGACTTCTACACTTTTCCTTTCACTCTAGCACTGATTTTCTTGTCACATAGCACCCCTGATGTTCTCTTCCAGCTGTTCCACGCTACCTGGATCCTATGATCAATCTCTCTCTCTAGGTCTCCATCCTTCGTTACGTAGGAGCCGAGGTATTTGAAGGCGTTCGCCTTTGGGAGCTTGTGGTCTTGCATGAACAGGTCGCCTCCTTGTGTCACATTGCACTCCAGGTACTCCATTTTCTGTCTGGTCACCTTCAGTCCGTAATCCTCCAGCAAACCCCTCCATAGCTCCAACCTCTCTTGCAATTCTTCACGGCTCTGGGAGACCAAAACAATATCGTCTGCAAAGAGCATGCTCAATGGTGCCTCCTTTGTCACTTCCTCCACCATCACATCCATGAGAAGGTTAAATAGATAGGGGCTAAGAGCTGATCCCTGATGGAGTCCAACTTTCACCAGAAAAGGCTCTGTAGTGCCAACTGTACTTCTTACTCTTGTTGTGGCTTCCCTGTATATGTCCTGAACTATCTTGACATACTTCTCCTTCACTCCCTTCGACCTCATACTCCTCCACACCTCGCTTCTCGGGACCCGATCATAAGCTTTTTCCAGGTCAATAAACGCCATGTACAGCCCTCTTTGCTTATCTCTATATTTTTCCATTGTCTGCCTCATTGCGAATACTGCATCCATTGTTCCTCGACCTTTCATAAAACCAAACTGCTCACTACAAACTTCTGTCTCCTTCCTCAGCCTTTTATCCAACACTCTTTCCAGCAGTTTCATAGTGTGAGATGTTAGCTTAATTCCTCTATAGTTGTTGCAACTCTGGATGTCTCCCTTTTCTTTGAAAATCGGTACCATTATACTATCTCTCCACTCGTTCGGGATAGTCTCTTCCTTCATCACCATGTTCAGGAACTTTGTCAGCACCCGTATCCCTTCTTCGCCCAAACTCTTCAATACCTCTGCAGGAATCTGGTCTGGCCCTACTGACTTTCCATTTTTCATCTTTTTCAACGCTTCTCTGACTTCCGCCTCACTCACAGGGTCTACCTCTCACTCCATTCCCACTCCTTCGCCTCTTCGTATTCTTGGATTTTCCTGATTTAGAAGTTCTTCGTAGTAGTCCCTCCACCGCATTTTAATCATGTCGGGGTCAGTAAGCACTCTTCCGTTCCTATCCTTGATTTGCTTTATTGATGTTAGGTCCTTTGTCGATCTGTTCCTTTCTTTTGCTAACTTATAGATTCTCTTCTGTCCCTCCTTTGTTTCAAGGTTCTCTTACATATCCTGCAGTGCTGCTGCACGCGCCTGTGCTACAGCCCTCTTCGCCTCCTTATTTGCATCTTTCAACATAGCTTTACGCTCCTCTGTTCTTTCCTTGTCGTAAGCTTTCTTCATCTCTTTCTTCTTTTCTATCTTCTCTTTGCAATTTGAGGACCACCACCAAGACTCTTTTCCGGTGATGTCACCATGGATGTTCAATTTGTATATTGATGGAGTCGTAAGAGAGGTGAATGATCGAGTGCGTGGTCAAGGTTTGAGAATGGTAGATGGGGATGATAGCGAGTGGGAACTGAATCAGTTGCTGTTTGCAGATGATACTGTGGTGGTGGCAGATTCAGAGGAGAATCTGTGTCAGTTAGTGTCAGAATTTGGAATGGTGTGTGAGAGAAGGTAGTTGCGAGTGAATGTGGGAAAGAGTAAGATTATGAGGTGTACAGGAAATGAGGAAAGTGCTGGATTGAATGTTATGTTGAATGGAGAAACACTTGAAGAAGTTATTCAGTTTAAGTATTTTGGATCGGTTATAGCTGCAAATGGTGGAGTGGAAGCAGATGTGTGTCACAGAGTGAATGAAGGATGTAAAGTGTTGGGTGCGTTGAGAGGAGTGATGAAGAATAGTGGGTCGAAAATAGATGTTAATAAAGGTTTGTATGAAAAAGTGGTTGTGCCAACTGTGATGTATGGATCAGAGTTATGGGGTGTGAAAGTAAGTGAGAGACGAAAGCTAAATGTGTTTGAGATGAAAAGTCTGAGGAGTATGATTGGTGTGTCTCCGTTGGATAGGGTTAAGAATGATGTGGTGAGAGCAAGAATGGGTGTGAGGAGAGAATTAGCAGCCAGGGTAGATTTGAATGTTCTGAGATGGTTTGGCTATGTGAAGAGGATGGATGATGAAAGATTGCTGAAAAAGGTGATGAATGCGAGGGTTGATGGGAGAAATGCTAGAAGGAGGCCTAGGTTTGGGTGGATGGATGGAGTAAGGAGAGCCCTGAATGATATGAGGATGGAGGTGAGGGAAGCAAGTGAGCATGGTAGGAATAGTATATATATATATATATATATATATATATATATATATATATATATATATATGTATATATATATATGTATGTGTGTATATATATATATATATATATATATATATATATATATATATATATATATATATATATATATATATATATATATATATACATATATATATATATATATATATATATATATATATATATATATATATATATATATATATATATATATATATATATATATATATATATATATATATATATATATATATATATATATATATATATATATATATATATATATATATATATATATATATATATATATATATATATATATATATATATATATATATATATATATATATATATATATATATATATATATATATATATATATATATATATATATATATATATATATATATATATATATATATATATATATATATATATATATATATATATATATATATATATATATATATATATATATATATATATATATATATATATATATATATATATATATATATATATATATATATATATATATATATATATATATATATATATATATATATATATATATATATATATATATATATATATATATATATATATATATATATATATAAAGGGAGGGTTATGTCAGGAAGGGCATCCGGTAAAAAACTCTGCCCAACTAATATGTGAACAAATTATGAAAGTATCATGCCTGATTGGTTGAGGCCCAAAATACCAAAGCCCTCCTCCGGCACTGGTTACCAGGATGCCGTTGGAACTGGGCCATTTCTGGGCTCCGGAAAGGAAGGAGGAGTGTGAGGCGTATCCGAATTCAAGAGAAGAGGAGCGGAGGTATGACTGTGAGGGTGAAATGGTAACCTGAATGTTTGTAATGCGACCAGAAAAGGGTGGGAATTGGTCGATGTGATGGAGAAAAAAGTAAATATACTGTGCGCTTAAGAGACGAAGTGAAAAGGGAGCAAGAATGGGACTATAGAAATAGAGAATGATATGCTCTACCATGGTGTGGGTGGGAAAATAAAGGGTGCAGGGGTAAATTTGAAGGAAGAATGCACTATGAATCCCTTTACTGCTCAAGAGTTAGACATGGCAGTGCAAAGTATAAAAAAAGATAAGAGTTATATTGGAATGTGTCCTGGTTTATTTACGATGCTACCACAGACATGGTTATCCTTTTCCCTTACAATTTTTAATTTCCTTTTCTTAAATGTCCTTTATCCAGTTGCTTGGTGCCATAATAAACTGATCACTCTATTTAAATCTGGGGATAGAAGAGATTGCGGAAACTATCGGGGCATAAGTATAATGAGCACCTTGGCAAAAATCTATGATATGCTTTTGATGAGACGGTTAAGTTTATGGTTTAATATAGATAAGTGTCAGGCCGGAGCTCAGAAGGGTAGAGGGTGTATAGAGCAGATTTTGGCTTTAAGGTTACTGATGGATTATGCTGCTTGCAAGAAGCAAAAATTGTATATAGTTTTTGTGGATTTTAGTAAGGCGTACGACAGGGTACCAAAATATGATTTAATCGAGTGTCTCAAGTCGGTGGGATGTGGAAGGGTTATGTTGTCAGCTATCCAAAATATTTATTCATGTACAAAAAGTGTGTTAAAATCTGCTATAATAACAACATCTATAGGTATACGCCAAGGAGCTCCTACGAGCTGCATTTTGTTTGTCATTTATATGGATAAAATGGTGAGAATGATTAAAGAAAAAGTGAGAATTGATGGTTTTTTGGGAAATTTACATACCCTTTTAATGATGGATGACACGGTGATTGTAAGTACATCTCGTGAAAAGTGCATAT
>JAXCGZ010003845.1:95000-115000 GCA_037179515.1 Halocaridina rubra
TCATTCCTAAGTATAGCAGATATAAGCTATAAGGTTGGATTCCTTTTATCCTTCTGTGGTGTAGTGGTAGCGCCTTGACTTAGTAATCATAAGTCCTAGGTTCGAGTCCTGGTTGGGGTAAAAAAATAATTCATGTTTTCACATATGTAATGTGCTTATTTGATAATATATATATGTGTATATATATATATATATATATATATATATATATATATATATATATATATATATATATATATATATATATATATATATATATATATATATATATGAATCATTTTTACCCAGACCGGGAATTGAACCTGGGACTTATAATTATTTAGCCAAGGCGCTACCAACTACACAACAGAATGTGTAGTTGGTAGAGCCTTGGCTTAGTAATTATAAGACCCAGGCTCAAGTCCCGGTCGGAGTGAAAATGATTCATATTTTCACATACACACACACTCACACACACCCTCAGATTGCAGTGATAGAAGCTCAAGGGCCGGTATTAGAGAACATCAACCTTACAGCCACAGAGGTATGCAAAGCGCTGATGGATTTAGATGTTCATAAAGCTACAGGTCCTGATGACATATCCCCTCATGCGCTTAAAAAATGCGCAAACTCAATATCAGTGGCACTAAGTATCATATTTAAAAAGTCACTCTAGTCATGGGAGATTACAAGATGCTGGAAACAAGCAAATGTGATATCTATCTTCAAAAAGGGAAGGAGGGATACGGCTCTGAACTATAGACCAGTTTCCTTGACCAGCATAGTTTGCAAAGTTATGGAGAAACTACTAAGGAAACATATCCCTCTTCACTTGGAATCCTTCAACTTTTTGTCAGTGAGGCAACATGGCTTCAGAGAAGGTAGATCAACAGTAACAAACTTATTAGAATTTTATGATGAGGTAAGCCAAATCTTACAGGAAAGAGAGGGCTGGGCAGATTGCATATTCCTAGACTTCCAGAAAGCGTTTGACACTGTTCCACATGGGAGACTTATTAGGAAGCTGCAATCAATGGCTAGAATAGGTGGAAATGTTTTGGAATGGATAAAAACTTACTTAGAAGGAAGGGAACAAAAGGTTAGAGTAAGAAACTCAGTGTCTGAATGGAGAAGAGTTAGTAGTGTAGTTCCACAGGGTTCAGTTTTAGGGCCACTTTTGTTCCTTGTATATGTAAATGACCTACCAGAGTCTGTAAATTCAGTCATGAATATGTTTGCAGACGATGCAAAGATTGTGAAGAAAGTAAAAAACGAGAACAATGGTAGAGAACGTCAGGAGGATCTAAATAATCTGCATGAGTGGTCAGAAAAGTGGCTAATGAAATTCAATACTTCAAAATGTAAGGTAATGAGAATGGGTACAAGTGCAAGAAGGCCCAAGCTTGACTACTCGGTGGCTGGAGTACAACTTCAAGAGACAGAAAATGAGAGAGATCTAGGAGTAAGCATACTGGCAGATTTGTCTCCAGAAATACATATAAATGGCATAGTAAGGGCAGCATATGCATTCTTATCAAATGTAAGGGTAGCCTTCAGGCACATGGACAAGGAAATGTTCAGAAATATTTATGTAACCTATGTGAGGCCAAAACTCGAATATGCAGCCCCCTTTTGGAATCCGCACTTGAAAAAGCACATAGCTGAGCTTGAAAAAGTTCAAAAGACATGCCACGAAACTGGTGCCAGAAATACGCAATCTCAGTTATGATGAGAGGCTGAGGGAATTAGACTTATCATCACTCGAAGCTAGAAGAGTGAGGGGGGATATGGTGACAGTCTTTAAATTCCTTCATGGTTATGATAGAGTGGATAGGGATCGATATTTTGATATGGCTGGCTCTAGAACTAGAGATCATAGTTTGAAGCTTCGTAAGAAAACTTCTTTGCAGGATGTAAGAAAATACTTTTTCAGTGTAAGAGTAGTTGATAATTGGAATTCGCTAAGCGAGGAGGTAGTTAATGCTACCTCAATCCATAGTTTTAAGGACAGGTATGATAAGCATGACTAAGTATAAAATGGAGCCGATGAGGAGACGGGAAGATACGAGCTTTGGGCTCTTTCCCGTAAACACAATTAGGTAATCACAATTAGGTAATCACACACACACACACACACACACACACACACACACACACACACACACACACACACACTCAAACACACACACACACATATATATATATATATATATATATATATATATATATATATATATATATATATATATATATATATATATATATATATATATATATATATATATATATATATATATATATATATATATATATATATATATATATATATATATATATATATATATATATATATATATATATATATATATATATATATATATATATATATATATATATATATATATATATATATATATATATATATATATATATATATATATATATATATATATATATATATATATATATATATATATATATATATATATATATATATATATATATATATATATATATATATATATATATATATATATATATATATATATATATATATATATATATATATATATATATATATATATATATATATATATATATATATATATATATATATATATATATATATATATATATATATATACGTATATATATATATATATATATATATATATATATATATATATATATATATATATATATATATATATATATATATATATATATATATATATATATATATATATATATATATATATATATATATATATATATATATATATATATATATATATATATATATATATATATATATATATATATATATATATATATATATATATATATATATATATATATATATATATATATATATATATATATATATATATATGAATCTTTTTTTTTTTTTTTTACCCCGACCGGGACTCGAACCTAAGACTTATGATTACTAAGTGAAGGCGCTACCACTACACCACAGAAGGTTAAAAGGAATCCAACCTTATAGCTTATATCTGCTATACTTAGGAATGAACGCATTCTAACTGACTTCCACAATGTTCATATTACAGATTCCCCAACCTTACTCGTGGCTTCATTTTAGCATTTAATTCAATTCCCAATCTCATTCGGGCCATGAAATTATCAAATAAGCACATTACATATGTGAAAACATGAATCATTTTTTACCCCAACCGCGACTCGAACCTTTGACTTATAATTACTAAGTCAAGGCACTACCACTACACCAAAGAAGGTTAAAGGGAATCCAACCTTATAGCTTATATCTGCTATCCTTAGGAATGAACGCATTCTAACTGAATTCCACTATGTTCATATTACAGATTCCCCAACCTCACTCGTGGCTTCATTTTAGCATTTAATTCAATTCCCAACCTCATTCGGGCCATGAAATTATCAAATAAGCACATTACTTATGTGAAAACATGAATCATTTTTTACCCCTACCATGACTCGAACCTAGGACTTATGATTACTAAGTCAAGGCGATACCACTACACCACAGAAGGTTAAAAGGAATCCAACCTTATAGCTTATATCTGCTATACTTAATAATGAACGCATTCTAACTGAATGACAAGAGTGAGGTTGGGGAATCTGTAGTATGAGCATAGTAGCATTCAGTTTGAATGCGTTCCTTCCTAAGTATAGCAGATATAAGCTATAAGGTTGGATTCCTTTTAACCTTTTGTGTTGTAATGGTAGCGCGTTGACTTAGTAATCATAAGTCCTAGGTTCGAGTCCCGGTTGGGGTAAAAAATGATTTATGTTTTCACATATGTAATGTGCTTTTTTGATAATTTCATGGCCCGAATGAGATTGGGAATTGAATTAAATGCTAAAATGAAGCCACGACTGAGGTTGGGGAATCTGTAATATGAAAATAGTGGCATTCAGTTAGAATGCGTTCATTCCTAAGTATAGCTGATATAAGCTATAAGGTTGGATTCCTTTTAACCTTCTGTGGTGTAGTGGTAGCGCCTTGACTTAGTAATCATGAGTCCTAGGTTCGAGTCCCGGTTGGGGTAAAAAATGATTTATGTTTTCACATATGTAATGTGCTTTTTTGATAATTTCATGGCCCGAATGAGATTGGGAATTGAATTAAATGCTAAAATGAAGCCACGAGTGAGGTTGGGGAATCTGTAATATGAACATAGTGGCATTCAGTTAGAATGCGTTCATTCCTAAGTACAGCAGATAAAAGCTATAAGGTTGGATTCCTTTTAACCTTCTGTGGTGTAGTGGTAGCGCCTTGACTTAGTAATCATAAGTCCTAGTTTCGAGTCCCGGTCGGGGTAAAATATGATTCATGTTTTCACATATGTAATGTCCTTATTTGATAATTTCATTGCCCGAATGAGATTGGGAATTGAATTAAATGCTAAAATGAAGCCACAAGTGAGGTTGGGGAATCTGTAATATGAAGATAGTGGCATTAAGTAGAATGCGTTCAATCCTAAGTATAGCAAAAATAAGTTATAAGGTTGGATTTCTTTTAACCTTCTGTGGTGTAGTGGTAGTGCCTTGACTTAGTAATCATAAGTCCTAGGTTCGAGTCCCGGTCAGGGTAAAAAATGATTCATGTTTTCACATATGTAATGTGCTTATTTGATAATTTCATGGCCCGAATGAGATTGGGAATTGAATTAAATGCTAAAATGAAGCCACGAGTGAGGTTGGGGAATCTGTAATATGAACATAGTGGCATTCAGTTAGAATGCGTTCATTCCTAAGTATAGCGGATATAAGCTATAAGGTTGGAATCCTTTTAACCTTCTGTGGTGTAGTGGTAGCGCCTTGACTTAGTAATCATAAGTCCTAGGTTCGAGTCCCGGTCAGGGCAAAAAATGATTCATGTTTTCACATATGTAATGTGCTTATTTGATAGTTTCTTGGCCCGAATGAGATTGGGATATGAGTTAAATGTTAAAATGAAGCCACGAGTGAGGTTGGGGAATCTGTAATATGAACATTATGGCATTCAGTTAGAATGCGTTCATTCCTAAGTATAGCAGATATAAGCTATAAGGTTGGATTCCTTTTAACCTTCTGTGGTGTAGTGGTAGCGCCTTGACTTAGTAATCATAAGTCCTAGGTTCGAGTCCCTGTCGGGGTAAAAAATGATTCATGTTTTCACATATGTAATGTGCTTATTTGATAATTTCATGGCCCGAATGAGATTGGGAATTGAATTAAATGCTAAAATGAAGCCACGATTGAGGTTGGGGAAACTGTAATATGAACATATTGGCATTCAGTTAGAATGCGTTCATTCCTAAGTATAGCAGATATAAGCTATAAGGTTGGATTCCTTTTAACCTTCTGTGGTGTAGTGGTAGCGCCTTGACTTAGTAATCATAAGTCCTAGGTTCGAGTCCCGGTCGGGGTAAAAAATAATTCATGTTTTCACATATGTAATGTGCTTATTTGATATATATATATATATATATATATATATATATATATATATATATATATATATATATATATATATATATATATATATTTATATATATATATATATATATATATATATATATATATATATATATATATATATATATATATATATACATATATATATATATATATATATATATATATATATATATATATATATATATATATATATATATATATATATATATATATATATATATATATATATATATATATATATATATATATATATATATATATATATATATATATATATATATATATATATATATATATATGTATATATATATATATATATATATATATATATATATATATATATATATATATATATATATTTATATATATATATATATATATATATATATATATATATATATATATATATATATATATATATATATATATATATATATATATATAATAGATATATATGTATATACTGTCAAAAAGTATCTATCCTTCATCTTGGAAGCATG
Organism: Halocaridina rubra; assembly: GCA_037179515.1. NCBI lineage: Eukaryota > Metazoa > Arthropoda > Malacostraca > Decapoda > Atyidae > Halocaridina > Halocaridina rubra. The sequence continues at coordinate 100,943 of JAXCGZ010003845.1, forward strand.
CTCTAGTTCAACCTGTTCCTAAGAAGGGAGACCGCTATATTCCTTCTAACTACCGACCTATTGCTCTTAACTCCTCTATTGCTAAAGTTTTCGAAACTTTGCTCAATGCTCACTTCTTGAAACGCCTTGAATCTAACTCACTTATCTCCGATCACCAGTACGGCTTCCTCTAGGCAAGATCCACTGGTGATCTCCTATCCTATCCTACTCATGTATGGTCAAATTCCCTGAGGAAATATGGGGAATCCTTTGTCGTCGCCCTTGATATCTCTAAGGCTTTTGACAGAGTCTGGCACAAGGCTCTGTTGGCCAAACTCCCTGCCTATGGCTTTACCCCTTCTTTCTGTTCTCTGATTTCCAGTTTTCTTACTGACCTTTCTATATCTGTAGTTGTTGATGGCGTGACATCTAGCCCTTTCTCTGTTTCCAGTGGTATTCCACTGGGCTCTGTTCCTTCACCTACTCTCTTCCTTCTCTTCATCAATGATCTTCTACAATCCCCATCTTCCTCTCTTAATTCATGCCTTTGCCGATGATTCTACCCTTCACTTTTCCTCTGCCTTTTCTTCACAACCTTCATCTGTTATTCGTAATCAATCGCATATCACTCTTTCATATACTCTTAACTCCGATTTTCAGAGAGCATCTGAATGGGGCACTCAAAATCTAGTTAAATTAAATGTCTCCAAGACTCAGTTTCTGGCTATCTCTTTATCTGCTTCTCCTCCTTAACCTATTGTCTTCGAAACTAATGAAATTAACCCTCTTAACTCTATCAATATATTAGGAATCCATATAGCCTTTAACTTGTCTTGGAGGAATCACACAATCCAAATTTCTAAATCTTCATCCAAAAAATTGGGGGTTTTGTTTTGTTTACATTATTGCTTTTCCTCATTGTAGTTACTTAAAATTTACAAAGGTCTTATCCGGTCCTGATTAGAATACTGCTCACACATCTGGGGTGCTTCTTCCTTTACTTATCTTCTTGATAGGGTTGAATCTAAGGCAGTCACACTCATTAATGATCCTTCTCTTAATTCTAACCTGGATTCTCTTTCTCTTCGCCGTAAGGTATCTTCCCTTTTGCTTTTCTATCGCTACTACTTCCATCGCTGCTCTGATGAGTTAGCGAGTTGCATCCCTCCTCCACTGCAGAGGCCTCGTAACACTCGCCAAGCGGCGTCATCTCACAGGTACTGTGTGGAGATTTGTAGTTCGCGGATTGGTCGGTGCATCGACTGCTTCTTCCCATCTACCTCCAGACTCTGCAACTCTCTTCCTCCCTCTGTGTTTCCTAATTCTTATGACCTTTCATCCTTCAAAAGGCAGATCTATCGTCATCTCAGAGCCTAGTCCTCCATATCTCTGGGTTCTCTTTACTTTGACTGTTTTCTTCTGTCTATCGTTTTCCTTTGTGTGACATTACCTCATCTCTGCCTTGCCCTTAACCTTTTTCTTTTCCTTCATCTTGGTATTTTCTCGTGCCCGGGCCTTTGTTGATGAGGGCAGTTTCTGCATGTCCCGGTGTCACACTCTTAAAAAAAAAAAAAAAAAAAAAAAAAAAAAATATATATATATATATATATATATATATATATATATATATATATATATATATATATATATATATATATATATATATATATATATATATATATATGTATATGTTCCGGTTTTATGTCACGGACTCCCTCTTTAACCAAGGGCTAGGATGGTTGCCTTCTTGCGAAGGACTTGTTTTGGCAGATGTAAATGTTACCCTGAGTGCATGCCCTTTCTAACCTCAGACCGTGATGGGGAGCGAACCTTCTACCTGACGCCTCAGAGTCGTGGACGCTACCGATTGAGCCACGGTGACTACATATATATATATATATATATATATATATATATATATATATATATATATATATATATATATATATATATATATATATATATATATATATAAGAATCATTTTTTTTACACCGACCGGAACTCGAACCTAGGACTTATAATTACTAAGTCAAGGCGCTACCAGCTACACACCACAGAAGGTATAAAAGGAATCCAACCTTATAGCTTATATATGCTATACTTAGGGATGAACCCATTCTATCTGAATGCCACTATGTTCATATTACAGATTCCCCAACCTCACTCGTGGCTTCATTTTAGCATTTAATTCAGTTAACAATCTCATTCGGGTCATACAATAACCAAGCAAGCTCATTACACATGTGAAAACATGAATCATTTTTTACCCCGACCGGGACTCGAACCTAGGACTTATAATTACTAAGTGAAGGCGCTAAAAACTACACACCACAGAAGGTATAAAAGGAATCCAACCTTATAGCTTATATCTGCTATACTTAGGGATGAACGCATTCTATCTGAATGCCACTATGTTCATATTTCAGATTCCCCAACCTAACTCGTGGCTTCATTTTAGCATTTAATTCAATTCCCAATCTCATTCGGGTCATACAATAACCAAGCAAGCACATTACATATGTGAAAACATGAATCATTTTTTACCCCGACCGGGACTCGATTTTAACTAATTTCTTTTCAAAAGGGGTGCGACTCCTCATCAGGTTCTCCTTATGTCTTAAATTTGTTGCTTTGGCGATTTCAATGATCAGATTGTTCTCATATTTATTCACTTTATATCACAGCTAATTCTTGAAACACATTTTACACACCACACACACACACACACACACACACACACACACACACATATTCCTAGACTTCCAGAAAGCGTTTGACACTGTTCCACATGGGAGACTTATTAGGAAGCTGCAATCAATGGCTAGAATAGGTGGAAATGTTTTGGAATGGATAAAAACTTACTTAGAAGGAAGGGAACAGAGGGTTAGAGTAAGACACTCAGTGTCTGAATGGAGAAGAGTTAGTAGTGGAGTTCCACAGGGTTCAGTTTTAGGGCCACTTTTGTTCCTTGTATATGTAAATGACCTACCAAAGTCTGTAAATTCACTCATGAATATGTTTGCAGATAATGCAAAGATTGTGAAGAAAGTAAAAAACGAGAACAATGGTAGAGAACTTCAGGAGGATCTAAATAATCTGCATGAGTGGTCAGAAAAGTGGCTAATGAAATTCAATACTTCAAAATGTAAGGTAATGGGAATGGGTACAAGTGCAAGAAGGCCCAAGCTTGACTACTCGGTGGCTGGAGTACAACTTCAAGAGACAGAAAATGAGAGAGATCTAGGAGTAAACATACTGGCAGATTTGTCTCCAGAAATACATATAAATGGCATAGTAAGGGCAGCATATGCATTCTTATCAAATGTAAGGGTAGCCTTCAGGCACATGGACAAGGAAATGTTCAGAAATATTTATGTAACCTATGTAAGGCCAAAACTCGAATCTGCAGCCCCCTTTTGGAATCCGTACTTGAAAAAGCACATAGCTAAGCTTGAAAAAGTTCAAAGACATGCCACGAAACTGGTGCCAGAAATACGCAATCTCAGTTATGATGAGAGGCTGAGGGAATTAAACTTACCGTCACTCGGAGCTAGAAGAGTGAGGGGGGATATGGTGACAGTCTTTAAATTCCTTCATGGTTATGATAGAGTGGATAGGGATCGATATTTTGATATGGCTGGCTCTGGAACTAGAGGTCATAGTTTGAAGCTTCGTAAGAAAACTTCTTTGCAGGATGTAAGGAAATACTTTTTCAGTGTAAAAGTAGTTGATAATTGGAATTGGCTAAGCGAGAAGGTAGTTAATGCTATCTCAATCCATAGTTTTAAGGACAGGTATAATAAGTATGACTAAGTATAAAATGGAACCGATGAGGCGACGGGAAGATACGAGCTTTGGGCTCTTTCCCGTAAACAAAATTAGGTAATCACAATTAGGTAATCACACACACACAACACACAACACACACACACACACACACACACACACACACACACAAACACACACACATATATATATATATATATATATATATATATATATATATATATATATATATATATATATATATATATATATATATATATCCAAATAAGCACAATACATATGTGAAAACATGAATCTTTTTTTTTTACCCCAACCGGGACTCGAACCCAGTACTTATGATTACTAAGTCAAGGAGTTACCACTACACCGCAGAAGGTTAAAAGGAATCCAACCTTATAGCTTATATCTGCTATACTTAGGAATGAACGCATTCTAACTGAATGCCACTATGTTCATATTACAGATTCCCCAATCTCGCTCTTAGCTTCATTTTAGCATTTACTTCAATTCTTAATCTCATTCGGCCCATGAAATATCCAAATACACACATTACATATGTGAAAACATGAATCATTTTTTTTACCCCGACTGGGACTCGAACCTAGGACTTATGATTACTAAGTCAAGGCGCTACAACTACACCACAAAAGGTTAAAAGGAATCCAACCTTATAGCTCATATCTGCTATACTTAGGAATGAACACATTCTAACTGAATGCCACTATGTTCATATTACAGATTCCCCAACCTCACTCGTGGTTTCATTTTAGCATTTAATTCAATTCCCAATCTTATTCGGGCCATGAAATATCCAAATAAGCACATTGCATATGTGATAACATGAATCATTTTTTTTACCCCTACCGGGACTAGAACCTAGAACTTAAGATTACTAAGTCAAGGCGATACCACTTCCCACACAAGGTTAAAAGGAATCCAACCTTATAACTTTTAGTTGCTATACTTTGGAATGAACGCATTCTAACTGAATGCCACTATGTTCATATTACAGATTCCCCAACCTCACTCGTGGCTTCATTTTAGCATTTAATTCAATTCCCAATCTCATTCGGGTCATGAAATATCCAAATAAGCACAATACATATGTGAAAACATGAATCATTTTTTTTTACCCCGTTCATTCCTAAGTATAGCAGATATAAGCTATAAGGTTGTATTCCTTTTAACCTTCTGTGTTGTAGTGGTAGCGCCTTGACTTAATAATCATAAGTCCTAGGTTCGAGTCCCGTTTGGGTAAAAAAAAAATGATTCATGTTTTCACATATGTAATGTGCTAATTTGGATATTTCATAGCTCGAATAAAATTGGGAATTGAATTATTGCTAAAATGAAGCCACGAGTGAGGTTGGGGAATCTGTAATATGAACATAGTGGCTTTCAGTTAGAATGCGTTCATTCCTAAGTATAGCAGATATAAGCTATAAGGTTGGATTCCTTTTAACCTTGTGTGGTGTAGTGGTAGCGCCTTGACTTAGTAATCATAACTCCTAGGTTCGAGTCCCGGTCGGGGTAAAAAAAATGATTCATGTTTTCACATATGTAATGTGCGTATTTGGATATTTCATGGCCCGAATGAGATTGGGAATTGAATTAAATGCTAAAATGAAGCCACGAGTGTGGTTGGGGAATCTGTAATTTGAACATAGTGGCATTCAGTTAGAATGCGTTCATTCCTAAGTATAGCAGATGTAAGTAATAAGGTTGGATTCCTTTTAACCTTGTGTGGTGTAGTGGTATCGCCTTGACTTAGTAATCATAAGTCCTAGGTTCGAGTCCCGGTCGGGGTAAAAAAAATGATTCATGTTTTCACATATGTAATGTGCGTATTTGGATATTTCATGGCCCGAATGAGATTGGGAATTGAATTAAATGCTAAAATGAAGCCACGAGTGAGGTTTTGGAATCTGTAATTTGAACATAGTGGCATTCAATTAGAATGCGTTCATTCCTAAGTATAGCAGATATAAGCTATAAGGTTTGATTCCTTTTAACCTTCTGTGGTGTAGTGGTAGCGCCTTGACTTAGTAATCATAAGTCCTAGGTTCGAGCCCCGGTCGGGGTAAAAAAATGATTCATGTTTTCACATATGTAATGAGCTTATTTGGATATTTCATGGCCCGAATGAGAGTGGGAATTGAATTATATGCTAAAATGAAACCACGAGTGAGGTTGGGGAATTTTTAATATGAACATAGTGGCATTTAGTTAGAATGCGTTCATTCCTATGTATAGCAGATATAAGCTATAAGGCTGGATTCCTTTTAACCTTGCGTGGTGTAGTGGTAGTGCCTTGACTTAGTAATCATAAGTCCTAGGTTCGAGTCCCGGTCGGGGTAAAAAAATGATTCATATATATATATATATATATATATATATATATATATATATATATATATATATATATATATATATATATATATATATATATATATATATATATATATATACATAACCAAGCAAGCACCTTACATACTTGAAAACATGAATAATTTTTTACCGCGACGAAGACTGGAATCTAGGACTTATAATTATAAGTCAAGGCGCTACCAACTACACACCACAGAAGGTATAAAAGGAATCCAACCTTATAGCTTATATCTGCTATACTTAGGGATGAATGCCTTCTATCTGAATGCCACTATGTTCATATTACAGATTCCCCATAGTGGCATTCAGATAGAATGCGTTCATCCCTAAGTATAGCAGATATACGCTATAAGGTTGGATTCCTTTTATGCCTTCTGTGGTGTGTAGTTGGTAGCGCCTTGACTTAGTATTTTTAAGTCCTAGGTTCGAGTCCCGGTCGGGGTAAAAAATTATTCATATTTTCACATATGTAATGTGCTTGCCTGGTTATTGTATGACCCGAATGAGATTGGGAATTGAATTAAATGCTAAAATGAAGCCACGAGTGAGGTTGGGGAATCTGTAATATGAACATAGTGGCATTCAGATAGAATGCGTTCATCCCTAAGTACAACAGATATAAGCTATAATGTTGGATTCCTTTTATACCTTCTATTGTGTGTAGTTGGTAGCTCCTTGATCTAGTAATTATAAGTCCTAGGTTCGAGTCCCGGTCGGGGTAAAAAATGATTCATGTTTTCCCATATGTAATGTGCTTGCTAGGTTATTGTATGACCCGAATGAGATTAGGAATTGAATTAAATATTAAAATGAAGCCACGAGTGAGGTTGAGGAATCTGTAATATGAACATTGTGGCAATCAGATAGAATGCGTTCATCCCTAAGTATAGCAGATATAAGATATAAGTATGGATTCCTTTTATACCTTCTGTGGTGTGTAGTTGGTATCGCCTTGACTTAGTAATTATAAGTCCTAGGTTCGAGTCCCTTGCGGGGTAAAAAATGATTCATGTTTTCACATATGTAATGTGCTTGCTTGGATATTGTATGACCCGAATGAGATTAGGAATTGAATTAAATGCTAAAATGATGCCACAAGTGAGGTTGAGGAAACTGTAATATGAAAATAGTGGCATTCAGATAGAATGCGTTCATTCCTAAGTATAGCAGATATAAGCTATAAGGTTTGATTCCTTTTAACCTTCTGTGGTGTAGTGGTAGCGCCTTGACTTAGTAATCGTAAGTCCTAGGTTCGAGCCCCGGTCGGGGTAAAAAAAATTATTCATGTTTTCACATATGTAATGAGCTTATTTGGATATTTCATGGCCCGAATGAGAGTGGGAATTGAATTATATGCTAAAATGAAGCCACGAGTGAGGTTGGGGAATCTGTAATATGAACATAGTGGCATTTAGTTAGAATGCGTTCATTCCTAAGTATAGCAGATTCTATAAGGCTGGATTCCTTTTAACCTTGCGTGGTGTAGTGGTAGTGCCTTGACTTAGTAATCATAAGTTCTAGGTTCGAGTCCCATTCGGGGTTACAAAAATGATTCATATATATATATATATATATATATATATATATATATATATATATATATATATATATATATATATATATATATATATATATACATATATATATATATATATATATATATATATATATATATATATATATATATATATATATATATATATATATATATATATATATATATATATATATATATATAACCAAGCAAGCACATTACATACTTGAAAACATGAATAATTTTTTACCCCGACGGAGACTGGAATCTAGGACTTATAATTATAAGTCAAGGCGCTGCCAACTACACACCACAGAAGGTATAAAAGGAATCCAACCTTATAGCTTATATCTGCTATACTTAGGGATGAACGCATTCTATCTGAATGCCACTATGTTCATATTACAGATTCCCCAACCTAACTCTTGGCTTCATTTTAGCATTTAATTCAATTCCCAATCTCATTCGGGTCTTACAATAACCAAGCAAGCACATTACATATGTGAAAACATGAATCATTTTCTTACCCCGACCGGGACTCGATTTTAACTAATTTCTTTTCAAAAGGGATGCGACTCCTCATCAGGTTTTCATTATGTCTTAAATTTGTTGCTTTGGTGATTTCAATGATCAGATTGTTCTCATATTTATTCACTTTATATCACAGCTAATTCTTGAAACACTTTTTACACACACCACACACACACAAACACACACACACACACACACACACACACACACACACACACACACACACACACACACACACACACACACACACACACACACACACACACACACACACACACACACATATTCCTAGACTTCCAGAAAGCGTTTGACACTGTTCCACATGGGAGACTTATTAGGAAGCTGCAATCAATGGCTAGAATAGGTGGAAATGTTTTGGAATGGATAAAAACTTACTTAGAAGGAAGGGAATAGAGGGTTAGAGTAAGACACTCAGTGTCTGAATGGAGAAGAGTTAGTAGTGGAGTTCCACAGGGTTCAGTTTTAGGGCCACTTTTGTTCCTTGTATATGTAAATGACCTACCAAAGTCTGTAAATTCAGTCATGAATATGTTTGCAGATGATGCAAAGATTGTGAAGAAAGTAAAAAACGAGAACAATGGTAGAGAACTTCAGGAGGATCTAAATAATCTGCATGAGTGGTCAGAAAAGTGGCTAATGAAATTCAATACTTCTAAATGTAAGGTAATGAGAATGGGTACAAGTGCAAGAAGGCCCAAGCTTGACTACTCGGTGGCTGGAGTACAACTTCAAGAGACAGAAAATGAGAGAGATCTAGGAGTAAACATACTGGCAGATTTGTCTCCAGAAATACATTTAAATGGCATAGTAAGGGCAGCATATGCATTCTTATCAAATGTAAGGGTAGCCTTCAGGCACATGGACAAGGAAATGTTCAGAAATATTTATGTAACCTATGTGAGGCCAAAACTCGAATATGCAGTCCCCTTTTGGAATCCGCACTTGAAAAAGCACATAGCTAAGCTTGAAAAAGTTCAAAGACATGCCACGAAACTGGTGCCAGAAATACGCAATCTCAGTTATGATGAGAGGCTGAGGGAATTAAACTTACCGTCACTCGGAGCTAGAAGAGTGAGGGGGGATATGGTGACAGTCTTTAAATTCCTTCATGGTTATGATAGAGTGGATAGGGATCGATATTTTGATATGGCTGGCTCTGGAACTAGAGGTCATAGTTTGAAGCTTCGTAAGAAAACTTCTTTGCAGGATGTAAGGAAATACTTTTTCAGTGTAAGAGTAGTTGATAATTGGAATTGGCTAAGCGAGAAGGTAGTTAATGCTATCTCAATCCATAGTTTTAAGGACAGGTATAATAAGTATGACCAAGTATAAAATGGAACCGATGAGGAGACGGGAAGATACGAGCTTTGGGCTCTTTCCCGTAAACAAAATTAGGTAATCACAATTAGGTAATCACACACACACACACACAAACACACACACACATACATATATATATATATATATATATATATATATATATATATATATATATATATATATATATATATATATATATATATATATATATATATATATATATATATATATATATATATCCAAATAAGCACAATACATATGTGAAAACATGAATCTTTTTTTTTTACCCCAACCGGGACTCGAACCCAGTACTTATGATTACTAAGTCAAGGAGTTACCACTACACCGCAGAAGGTTAAAAGGAATCCAACCTTATAGCTTATATCTGCTATACTTAGGAATGAACGCATTCTAACTGAATGCCACTATGTTCATATTACAGATTCCCCAATCTCGCTCTTAGCTTCATTTTAGAATTTACTTCAATTCTTAATCTCATTCGGCCCATGAAATATCCAAATACACACATTACATATGTGAAAACATGAATCATTTTTTTTACCCCGACAGGGACTCGAACCTAGGACTTATGATTACTAAGTCAAGGCGCTACAACTACACCACAAATGGTTAAAAGGAATCCAACCTTATAGCTCATATCTGCTATACTTAGGAATGAACACATTCTAACTGAATGCCACTATGTTCATATTACAGATTCCCCAACCTCACTCGTGGTTTCATTTTAGCATTTAATTCAATTCCCAATCTTATTCGGGCCATGAAATATCCAAATAAGCACATTGCATATGTGATAACATGAATAATTTTTTTTACCCCTACCGGGACTAGAACCTAGAACTTAAGATTACTAAGTCAAGGCGATACCACTTCCCCACACAAGGTTAAAAGGAATCCAACCTAATAACTTTTAGTTGCTATACTTTGGAATGAACGCATTCTAACTGAATGCCACTATGTTCATATTACAGATTCCCCAACCTCACTCGTGGCTTCATTTTAGCATTTAATTCAATTCCCAATCTCATTCGGGTCATGAAATATCCAAATAAGCACAATACATATGTGAAAACATGAATCATTTTTTTTTACCCCGTTCATTCCTAAGTATAGCAGATATAAGCTATAAGGTTGTATTCCTTTTAACCTTCTGTGTTGTAGTGGTAGCGCCTTGACTTAATAATCATAAGTCCTAGGTTCGAGTCCCGTTTGGGTAAAAAAAAAATGATTCATGTTTTCACATATGTAATGTGCTAATATGGATATTTCATAGCTCGAATAAAATTGGGAATTGAATTATTGCTAAAATGAAGCCACGAGTGAGGTTGGGGAATCTGTAATATGAACATAGTGGCTTTCAGTTAGAATGCGTTCATTCCTAAGTATAGCAGATATAAGCTATAAGGTTGGATTCCTTTTAACCTTGTGTGGTGTAGTGGTAGCGCCTTGACTTAGTAATCATAACTCCTAGGTTCGAGTCCCGGTCGGGGTAAAAAAAATGATTCATGTTTTCACATATGTAATGTGCGTATTTGGATATTTCATGGCCCGAATGAGATTGGGAATTGAATTAAATGCTAAAATGAAGCCACGAGTGTGGTTGGGGAATCTGTAATTTGAACATAGTGGCATTCAGTTAGAATGCGTTCATTCCTAAGTATAGCAGATGTAAGTAATAAGGTTGGATTCCTTTTAACCTTGTGTGGTGTAGTGGTATCGCCTTGACTTAGTAATCATAAGTCCTAGGTTCGAGTCCCGGTCGGGGTAAAAAAAATGATTCATGTTTTCACATATGTAATGTGCGTATTTGGATATTTCATGGCCCGAATGAGATTGGGAATTGAATTAAATGCTAAAATGAAGCCACGAGTGAGGTTTTGGAATCTGTAATTTGAACATAGTGGCATTCAATTAGAATGCGTTCATTCCTAAGTATAGCAGATATAAGCTATAAGGTTTGATTCCTTTTAACCTTCTGTGGTGTAGTGGTAGCGCCTTGACTTAGTAATCATAAGTCCTAGGTTCGAACCCCGGTCGGGGTAAAAAAATGATTCATGTTTTCACATATGTAATGAGCTTATTTGGATATTTCATGGCCCGAATGAGAGTGGGAATTGAATTATATGCTAAAATGAAACCACGAGTGAGGTTGGGGAATTTTTAATATGAACATAGTGGCATTTAGTTAGAATGCGTTCATTCCTAAGTATAGCAGATATAAGCTATAAGGCTGGATTCCTTTTAACCTTGCGTGGTGTAGTGGTAGTGCCTTGACTTAGTAATCATAAGTCCTAGGTTCGAGTCCCGGTCGGGGTAAAAAAATGATTCATATATATATATATATATATATATATATATATATATATATATATATATATATATATATATATATATATATATATATATATATATATATATATATATATATATATACATAACCAAGCAAGCACCTTACATACTTGAAAACATGAATAATTTTTTACCGCGACGAAGACTGGAATCTAGGACTTATAATTATAAGTCAAGGCGCTACCAACTACACACCACAGAAGGTATAAAAGGAATCCAACCTTATAGCTTATATCTGCTATGCTTAGGGATGAATGCCTTCTATCTGAATGCCACTATGTTCATATTACAGATTCCCCATAGTGGCATTCAGATAGAATGCGTTAATCCCTAAGTATAGCAGATATACGCTATAAGGTTGGATTCCTTTTATGCCTTCTGTGGTGTGTAGTTGGTAGCTCCTTGACTTAGTATTTTTAAGTCCTAGGTTCGAGTCCCGGTCGGGGTAAAAAATTATTCATATTTTCACATATGTAATGTGCTTGCTTGGTTATTGTATGACCCAAATGAGATTGGGAATTGAATTAAATGCTAAAATGAAGCCACGAGTGAGGTTGGGAAATCTGTAATATGAACATAGTGGCATTCAGATAGAATGCGTTCATCCCTAAGTACAACAGATATAAGCTATAAGGTTGGATTCCTTTCGTACCTTCTGTGGTGTGTAGTTGGTAGCGCCTTGATCTAGTAATTATAAGTTCTAGGTTCGAGTCCCGGTCGGGGTAAAAAATGATTCATGTTTTCACATAAGTAATGTGCTTATTTGATAATTTCATGTCCCGAATGAGATTGGGAATTGAATTAAATGCTAAAATGATGCCACGGGTGAGGTTGCGGAATCTGTAATATGAACATAGTGGCATTCAGTTATAATGCGCTCATTCCTAAGTATAGCAGATATAAGCTATAAGGTTGGATTCCTTTTAACCTTCTGTGGTGTAGTGGTAGCGCCTTGACTTAGTAATCATAAGTCCTAGGTTCGAGTCCCGGTCGGGGTAAAAAATGATTCATTTTTTCACATATGTAATGTGCTTATTTGATAATTTCATGGCCCGAATGAGATTGGGAATTGAATTAAATGCTAAAATGAAGCCACGAGTGAGGTTGAGGAATCTGTAATATGAACATATTGGCATTCAGATAGAATGCGTTCATCCCTAAGTATAGCAGATATAAGATATAAGGATGGATTCCTTTTATACCTTCTGTGGTGTGTAGTTGGTAGCGCCTTGACTTAGTAATTATATGTCCTAGGTTGGAGTCCCGGTCGGGGTAAAAAATGATTCATTTTTTCACATATGTAATGTGCTTGCTTGGTTATTGTATGACCCGAATGAGATTAGGAATTGTATTAAATGCTAAAATAAAGCCACGAGTGAGGTTGGGGAACCTGTAATATGAACATTGTGGAATTCAGATAGAATGCGTTCATCCATAAGTATAGCAGATATAAGCTATAAGGTTGGATTCCTTTTATGCCTTCTGCGGTGTGTAGTTGGTAGCGCCTTGACTTAGTAATTATAAGTCCTAGGTTCGAGTCTCGGTCGGGATAAAAAATGATTCATGTTTTCACATATGTAATGTGCTTGCCTGGTTATTGTATGATCCGAATGAGGTTGGGAATTGAATTAAATGCTAAAATGAAGCCACGAGTGAGGTTGGGGAATCTGTAATATGAACATAGTGGCATTCAGATAGAATGCGTTCATCCCTAAGTACAACAGATATAAGCTATAAGGTTGGATTCCTTTTATACCTTCTATTGTGTGTAGTTGGTTGCTCCTTGATCTAGTAATTATAAGTCCTAGGTTCGAGTCCCGGTCGGGGTAAAAAATGATTCATGTTTTCCCATATGTAATGTGCATGCTAGGTTATTGTATGACCCGAATGAGATTAGGAATTGAATTAAATATTAAAATGAAGCCACGAGTGAGGTTGAGGAATCTGTAATATGAACATTGTGGCAATCAGATAGAATGCGTTCATCCCTAAGTATAGCAGATATAAGATATAAATATGGATTCCTTTTATACCTTCTGTGGTGTGTAGTTGGTATCGCCTTGACTTAGTAATTATAAGTCCTAGGTTCGAGTCCCTTTCGGGGTAAAAAATGATTCATGTTTTCACA
>JAXCGZ010003845.1:120000-127500 GCA_037179515.1 Halocaridina rubra
TTTGGTGACTGAATTTATTAGTGTGTGTTAAAGAAGGTAGTTGCTGGTGAATATTGGTAAAAGTAAAGTCATGAGATGCATGAGAAGTGTTACTGTTGGCAGATTGAATGTAGGAGTGAATGGGGAGTTGCTTAAAGAAGTTGAGAGTTTTAAGTATCTGGGGTTGCATGTATCAAGGACTGGACGTGTGGATGAAGAGGCAAATCACAGAGTGAAGGATGCAAGTAAATATCTAGGTGGGTTGAAAAGTGTAATGAGAAATAGATATTTGGGAATGAATGCAAAGAGAAGGATATGAAGTTGTGATAGTGCCGACAGCATTTTATGGCGCAGAGACTTAGAATGCAATAGAGGATGAAACAAACAGGTTAAATGTAATGGAGATAAAGTGTTTGAGAGGTATGATTGGAGTATCTAGAATAGATAGAGTAAGAAATGAGTATGCTAGGCAGAGAACGCTTGTTGGAATGAAGCTGTCGGAGAAGTTAGATAAGAGAGTGTTGAGATGCTTTGGACACATGGAAAGGATGAGTGATGAACGAATAGTGAAGAGAGTGTGGAGTGTAGAAGTGATTGGAATAAGGTCAAAAGGGAGACCTAGAATGAGATGGATGGCGTGAAAAGAGCACTGATGCAAGAGACAGGAATGAGTGGAGTAAGATTATGCATATATTACGGGGCCAAAAGGGATTTCTCGCACCTTCTAGCTCAGTGAACTGTGGTGGACGGGTGTGAGGGAAGTTGCCATGTAATGAAGCGGTGGGGGTAAACCAGCTGCTTGTGGGTGACCCATGCAGGGTGGAAGGGGGCCAGACGTGGCAACCCTTTATCCCCAAGGAGCTGAGAGGAGTGGTTTAGGTGTGTGTTGATCGTGGTGAATATATATATATATATATATATATATATATATATATATATATATATATATATATATATATATATATATATATATATATATATATATATATATATATATATATATATATATATATATATATATATATATATATATATATATATATATATATATATATATATATATATATATATATATATATCTATATATCTATATATATATATATATATATATATATATATATATATATATATATATATATATATATATATATATATATATATATATATAATATATATATATATATATATATATATATATATATATATATATATATATATATATATATATATATATATATAGTTGCCCATATTTTATTATAAGGTGAGGCCGAGTCAAAGAACACATATTCACCACTATCCAAGACATACTAGTTACAATTTTTAACTTCCTGTGGTGAAATGTTAGCCAGATTTCCCCTTATTACCCTGTTTTTGTCAACCGCAGGGTAGGTGGGCAAGGATATTCTGCTTTGAGGCCTGACAGTTGCCAAAAGGGATTTCTCGCACCTTCTAGCTCAGTGAACTGTGGTGGACGGGTGTGAGGGAAGTTGCCATGTGATGAAGCGGTGGGGGTAAACCAGCTGCTTGTGGGTGACCCAAGCAGGGTGAAAGGGGGCCAGACGTGGCAACCCTTTATCCCCAAGGAGCTGAGAGGAGTGGTTGAGGTGTGTGTTGATCGCGGTGAATATATATATATATATATATATATATATATATATATATATATATATATATATATATATATATATATATATATATATATATATATATATATATATATATATATATATATATATATAGTTGCCCCATATTTTATTATAAGGTGAGGCCGAGTCAAAGAACACATATTCACCACTATCCAAGACATACTAGTTACAATTTTTAACTTCCTGGGGTGAAATGTTAGCCAGATTTCCCCCTATCATCATGTTTTTGTCAACCACAGGGTAGGTGGGCAAGGATATTCTGCCTTGAGGCCTGACAGTTGCAGTTGGTTTGCTCCTTCAGGTTCATAACATGGTACTCCTCTTGCACCCTCCCATCATAGTTCACTGTGCTAGCAGGTGCGAGAAATCCTTTTGGCTAGCATAACCCATACACAATCTTCCTCTATTCATGCCTATCTCTTACACGCTCTCTTCCCTGCTCAACTGACAGTCCATGTGCATCCAGTGTTCTTTTCACGTCATCTATCCATCATATTCCAGTAGTTCCTTTTGGACTCATTCCAACCACTTTTTCACACCATGCTCTCTTTCTTAGTCGTTCATCACTCATTCTTTACATGTGTCCAGATAAATTCACTACTCCATGAAGTTACATATCCGACAAGCAGTCTTTCAACTCCTGTTCTCTGCCTTAGGTGCTTATTTCTCACTGTATCTACTCTAGATACACTAAGCATAATTCTCAAACATCTCCATTATATTCAAATTGTTTTTTTAATCCTTTCTTGCATTCCAAGTTTCTGCTACATGCTATGCTATTGCCTAAATCACCATCATGTATCCTGCTCTTTGCATTCATTACTAATTACCTCTTTCTCAACACATTTTTCAACCCTCCCAGACATTTATTTACTTACTTCGTTTTATGACTTAACTCTGCATCCACTCATCCACATCCAGTCACATGCCACCCCAGAAACTTTAAACTCTTAATTTCTGGAAGCAATTTCCCAACCTGCCAAGATTAACATTTCTCTTGCATCTCACAACTTTAACAAACTGTGAAAGACTTGTCAGACAAAGAGACAATCAAGTTCTGGAAATCAAGTTCTGAATGAAATAATGAAGTTATTAATATGTCAAAATACTATTTAGTTTATCTTCCTATAACAAACGATGAGGGTCATGATAAACAACTAAGTCTGTCCTTCAGATTCATGGAACATGATAAACATGTTGTGAGACATGCAAGGCTTTTACCTAATCAAGAACACATTGCAAAAGAAGTGTTTAATGACTAGATGAAAGTAATTTCAAACTAGAACAGATACATTAAATTTGTTGTGGTTAATCATATTATTATACATCTTAAATGGTCCTGAAACTGATGTGGCATTTGAAAGCCCATCATATGGTTTGGATACCCATAGCTGAATATTCACTACAAGTAGTAGCTGAACATTGTCAAACAGTGTTGTATTTTGTCTCAGTCCAGGTATATCATATGCTGTTTTTTGGTTTCGATAAACCATTAGAGCCTAAGTGAAGACTTTGGAGTCAAATTCTGTATTGGTCCTAAAGAAGGTTTATACAACACAGTGGTCTTATCGATTTCCCGATGGCATATTTCTTTAAAGTTGTACAAATAAAAATTATGAGTACCAGTAACATGAAATAGAACGCAAGGTTTTAGATAATTAGTCAAGGGAGATCATATAGATGCAATGCAGACAAAAAGAACAACCATTTATATGTTTAGCAACAAATAAACATATTTTTTTTGATGCCACAAATTCAAGGTTTAACAACATCGGCTGTCAGAGAAAAAATTCGCTCAGCGTTTCGTTTCTGTTGAATTCTTCTTCTTCTTCTTCTTCTCAGCTTTAACCCATTTTTATATGGGGTCGCCGTTGTAAATGAGTCGTCTCTAGCCATTACTGATTTGCGCTTCATCCTCATCAATACCCTTCCAATTCAATTCTTCTCCTATACAATCACGCCATCTTTTTCTTGGTCTTCCTCTCCTCCTTCTACCCCGAACTTCCGTCTCCATCGTATGTCTTCCAACATGATGTTCGTCCCCTCGTAACAGGTGTCCATACCATCTAGGCCTTCCCTCCTGTATTTTCTTTGATAATTCAAGTACCTTTGTAGATCCTCTTATATACTCATTCCTAATTCTTTCCTTTCTTTTTACTCCAGACATCCACATCAACATTTTCATTTCTGCTACATCCATCCTCTTCTCCTCTGTCTTCCTCATACCTGCTGTTTCTGTTCCATATAAGATAGCTGGTCTTACAACGGTTCTATGAAACTTTCACTTCAATCTCAGTGGTACCTTCTTGTCATAGAGAACACCAGATGCAGACCTCCAGTTATTCCATCCTGCCTGACTTCGATGTCTCACTTCTTGATCCATGCTTCCTCCAGCCCCTACTATGGACCCCAAGTACTTGAGCTTCTGTACTCTCTTTTTTTTCATCCCCATCCATTCTTATGCTATGTCCACCAGCCTCAGCAATGTTGGCACAAATATATTCGGTCTTTGACCTGCTTAACCTCATTCCTCTCTCCTCAAGTGCTGCTCTCCATCCCTCTAACTTCTCCTCCAAATATATTCAGAAATAGTGCCAAGACATATCAATGAAAACATTGGTAATTCGAGAAAATGCTGCTATTCCTAAGCAGTGTTTTAAAAATTTCTCTGGATTTCATTTTAATTTTATGTTATATGACTGCAGTGCTTTCATTCGCTGATGAATGGAATGGAATTGTTTTTCTAAAAACATTACTTCAGGCTCACTGAAATTTTACGGAAAAGAAAATTGGCTCTCAGTGTGATACGCTCTAGCATTTTTCATGCAATATTTTGGTATAAATTAGGAAATATATTGCAGACCAAATTAGCAGAGAGGTTAATGTGCTCGACGTGGGATATGAGACAGACGCAATTGAGCACACTTTAGGGCAAGAGGGGGGAAATGCAGCCAGCCTTAATTCCCCAGCCATACTATGTGTGTCTCCAATTTATAATGGGGAATAATACTGACACATAAAACGAGGACAGTTTTTTCTTTGTTGGTAAAGATTATAAAACACTAGATCGTGAATTTACTGAATTGGTACAATTTTAAAGAGAGAATGTGCTATGCTGGAGAGACTTTATACCGAATTCTGAAAGTTAATGGAACATAGGTTTTGCCAGAAGTTGAGCATAAAAAAGACAAACAGTATGAAAAAAGGATATAAAAGGGGGAAAATAGGACAGATTTGGCAAGCCTGATACATACATACATATAAACATACATACATACAGACAGACAGACAGACAGACAGACAGACTGACAGACAGACAGACAGACAGATAAACAGACAGACATGGCGAGCACCAGAACATACGCAATCAGTATCTCTTGAACTTTTCATTGTGTTTTTGAGTGACCGGGACTGAAGTATAAAACTTAAAATTTTTCTCAATAAGAAATTCTGCAGAGAATTGTAAGTAAAAAAATATATTTGTAGTAAGCTAGACTGTCCAATATATTAAAGAAAAAATATGAGGATAATATTGAGAAGGGAAAGAGGAGAAGGTGTCTGCACTGTTTTGAAGGAAATTTAGCAGAGTTGCCAGATACGAAGCCATCACAATATCTATTTTTTTTTTTTTGTAAATTGGGGAGATCTCTTACAGCCATTTACCTGATCCTATGGTTCCATATATTGTTAAAATTAATATCTTTCCTATGTATATCAACTTGATAGTTAGTTTGTTATGCAAAATAATTGAATAATTAAATAAATACGAAAAATACACTTGTCAACTGCACTAAGATAAGTTGCCAAGTAGCACAACTGTCTTATTTTTCTTTTTGCTTTGTTTTCTTTTATCATTTTTTTTGCATAAATCGAGTTAGATTTAAAGTCTGATCCTGTGATAACATACTTTGGTTAACAAGTGATTAATAAGTTTTTTTAATCTGAAATGACCAGCTTAGCAGTTAAGAAGAATATATAGCAGAAACAGATGGGTGTCTCCTCAGATACAAATTCGAAAATTTCCTTCAAGTGGGCCTTTGTTTTGCATTTTTTTTTAAATTACCAAAGTCAAACTTTAAGTTAATATGTGTGTTACCAGAAAAGAGATGAACTAAGTAACCAAATAGTACTCATATGGAGATATAAAAATCCCGTGTGAAGCTTAAATAGAAACTTTTTTTTCTTCTCAATATATATATTCAGTGAAAGGGAAAACAAGAAAATGAGGCCACCTCTGTCCCTCCAATGGTCAGGGGAGGGGTGGTAGAGGATCTCTGGGAGATGTGGGAGGGGGAGGAGTGGCTTTTAGAAGATTGAAATAGAAACTCAAGGAACTGGAGATACTGGTAATAAACCTGGATGATAAAATTCGGAATATGGATAGAGAAATGAAAGAGAATGAAACACTCAGAGAAGAAATAGGATTTCTGGAGGAAGCAAATAAAGCACAATGGCAAGAGAGAGAGGAACTCAAAAAACGAATAAAGAACCTGGAAGGGGAAAAGAGTGAAATAAAAACCAGAATTTCTAAACAAGAAGATAACAACAAACAGCTGAATGACAACCTGAATGTATTAAATGTTAGTTCACTGCTTTCCTCTGAGAGAGACGAGATTGCAGCTTGGAATGTCCAGATAAA
Source organism: Halocaridina rubra (assembly GCA_037179515.1). Classification (NCBI taxonomy): domain Eukaryota; kingdom Metazoa; phylum Arthropoda; class Malacostraca; order Decapoda; family Atyidae; genus Halocaridina; species Halocaridina rubra. The sequence continues at coordinate 126,265 of JAXCGZ010003845.1, forward strand.
GGAAATTATTGAACAGTTTAGAAAAGTTTCAGGAGCTTAATATGGAACATGATTGCATGAAAACTTCCTTCGTAGATGCATTAAAGGGAAATTTGGCAGTAAAAGAGGATGTGAGAGTGGTTGTGCTAGAAAACACAAACGGCTGACTATAAAGAAACAGTAATAGAGAAAATGAAAGATGTTGTGATGGAAAGGCTTAATCCACTGATTAAACAGGTCCTTGATAAAGAGAAGACAGTGGCAATCTCAGGCATAAGCGAATCCAGGAGTCAACATGGCAGGGGAGACTTGAAGAATATAAAACTATGATTTTAGACCTGACAAGGAAGCTTAGAGTAGTATTTGGTCCTGCAGATATTGTAAGCATTCACCAACTAGGTAAATATTCCAGGAAGGAAAAGCAAAGACCAACAAAAGTAACCTTTTAGAGAGAGAACACATGTAGAGAAATATTGATGAGGAAATAAACCTAAAAGACCTTCAAGAATTCAAACAGTGTTTATTAGACCATAATGAACACAAGAAGGGATGGAAAGGATAAAAAACAAGTTGCAAGAGGCTAGAAGGAATATATATGAGGGAAGAAATGTAGTAAAGAAATATTTTTGTTTCAGTGTTCTTCCAGACAACGAGGAGATAGAAGATAATGAAAGAAAATCAGGGGCTTGGGCCTCTTTAAGATTGCTATGCACAAATGCTAATAAATAGCTGGTAAGACAGTAGAATTAAAAGATAGGATTCACAACAGTAAGGCAGATATAGTAGCAGTTACAGAGACAAAGTTAACTGAGGACATAAACAGCATCACAGGTTTTCCTATGGGCTTCAGAATATTAATGGTTGAAAGATCTGAGAGGATTGGTGGATGGATAGCACTGCTCATAAGTGAGAGGTTTCAGGTTAAAGAAATAAACTTTGCAATAGAAAGTGAGTTCAAGGAATTTGCGTAAATAGGGGCCCGGGAACATTATAATATCTGTTCTATATAACCAACCAATGAACCAACATAGGCTAGAAGATTATGAGGAAAGTCATACAGGCACTATTGAAGTTATAAACTCAGTTGTTAACATTGCACGGGAGAGAAAATGCAGGATTTAGATTATGGGAGATTTTAACCATAGAGAGATAGATATGATAAATCTTTACCCACACAGTGGTGAGGACTCATGCGGGACAAGATTCCTAGATTGTGTACAAGGGAATTTCCTACACCAACATGTACTGGATCCAACG
>JAXCGZ010003845.1:132500-140000 GCA_037179515.1 Halocaridina rubra
CAGTGGTGTTCCACAGGGCTCTGTTCTTTCACCTACTCTGTTTGTTTGTTTGTTTGTTTGTTCTCTTCATCAAGGATCTTCTTCAATCCTCACCTTCCTCTCTTCTTTACGCTTTTGCCGACGATGCTGCCCTTCATTTTCATCTGCCTTTTCAACACAACCCTAATCTGCTACTCGTAATCAGTCTCGAATCACTCTTTCTTCTACTCTCAACTCCGATTTGCAGAAACTATCTGAGTGAAGCATCCAAAATTTAGTTGAATTTAACACTCCAAGTCACAGTTTCTGGCTATCTCTTTATCTTTTTCTGCTCCTGATAGCCCAATTGTCTTCAAAGCTAAAGAAATTTACCCTCTAAATTCTATAAACATATAAGGAATCCAAATAGCCTCTTTGTTGTCTTGGAGGAATCACATACTCCAAATCGACAAATCCCTGCATCCCAAAAATCGGGGGTTTGTTTCAATTTCGTCATTACTTTAACTTTTTACAGTTACTTAAAATCTACAATGGTCTTATCCATCCCTGCTTAGAATACTGCTCACACATCTGGGGTGCTTCTTCTTATACTTATCTCCTTAATAGGGTTGAATCTTAGGCAGTCAGACACATTAGTGACCCTTCTCTTACTTCTAATCTGGATTCTTTTTCTCTTCACCCTAAGGTATCATCCATTTCTCATTTCTATGGCTTCTACTTCCATAGCTGCTCTGATGAATTGATGAGTTGCATCCCCTCCCAACTGCCGAGGCCACATAATACTCGCCAAGTGGCCTTGTCTCACAGATACAGTGTGGAGATTTGGAGCTCTCAGAATGGTCGGTGCAACAACTGCTTCTTCCCATCTACCTCCAGACTCTGGAACTCTCCTCCTCCTTCTGTCTTCCCAAATTCTTATAACCTATCTTCCTTCAAAAAGTGGATCTATCGTCATTTCAAGGACTAATCATGCCATATTTCTAAGTCCTCAGTACTTTAACTATTCATTCAGCCTGTCCTTTTCCTTTGAGTATCATTACCTCATATCTGCCCTGTCCTTTTCCTTTTTCTTTTCCTTCTTCATGATGTTTTCTTCATACCCTGACCTTTCTTGATGAGGGCAGTTTTCTTACCTGTCCCTGTGTCACACTCATAAAAAAATTTACTAATAGTCATATTTTCAGAAAGCTATCACAGTTTCTATGAGATCTAAATATTTTGAATTGAATTTATAGGTTAGGTTAAATAAGGTTAGGTTAGTTTGGACTAGATTAGGATAGTTTTGGTTAGGTTAAATTGTTTGTACTTCAGTTTTTCCCTCACAGTTGAGATTGCGTATCTCTGGCACGTGCTTTGTAGCAAGTTTGTAATTTCCCTGGTTTATTTTCTTCAGATAGGTGGTACATACTTAAACTTTGACCTCATGTAAGTCAATTAAATATTTCTGAGACTCCCCTTTCTCATATATGAAACAAAGTTTTAAAAGTATATTGTTTGAGACTTGTTTCCATTAAACTTTTTCCATTAGGCAATTAGTCACATAGACATTTGGTCCATTAGGAATCATGTCTTTATGCAATTTCACAGTAGGAATAATGACATTAGGCATTAGTTCGTATAGCCATTTCCCCAAATAAGGAAGAGAATAGCAGTAAATGGATCCCTGCAGGGCCATACTGCTACTTTATATCAAGACAGACATTGCATGTCTTACTTTGACCATCTGCTTCCTTCCTTCTGTATAAGTATTAATCCATCTCAAGATGCCTCCACCTAATCTCGCCATATCTTGTAGCTTCTTAATGAGTCTCTTACGGGGGTCTATATCAGCTGTCTTTTTGTGCGATAAGGCTTACTTCATCATGAAATTCGAAAAAAGTCTGCTATTGTAAAACTTCCCTTCTCTTAAACCATCTTGTCTCACTGATAAAAAGGTAAACGACTCCGCGTGAAGATATATGTGTTTTCCTGAGTAGTATCTCCACACCTTAGAAAGCTATGCTAGTCAATGAAACAGGCCTCCAATTTAGAGCTGTGTCTTTCCTTTCCTATTGGAATAAATTTACCCCTTTTATGTACTTCCAGCATGTTGGCATTTCACCATATCCCAAAGACTTTTTATAAATGACGCAAACTGCTACAGAAAATGGCGCAGTACATTTAAGTACAGAAGAGGAGATAACAGGTTTCACAGGAATATGAACATTTAATTCTACCAACAATTTATATATCTCTGTTATTGAGAAGATTATCTGCTATTAACACCGTTGTTCTCATATTTGCAACATGGAAATGGGTAGCATAGTGTTCTTTAATGTAAATATTGATAGACTTCTTTTTTATTACTTCACAGCTAACTTTATTTCATCTGTGTCAGTAATGCGCACGTTTGCTTTGTCAAGCATTAAGACTTGTTTTGTGACCTTTCATTTCCTTTTGCCAAAGAAGTGGAAAAAATTGGCATTTCCTTTAACACTTGTCTCAATATCTCTCATCCGTCTATTCAGCCCCCTTCTTATAAATAGGCACCCATTTCTTTCTACAACTGAAGCTCTTTGAAACTTAAATAGGACTGTCCAGGGGAGCTCGCCGATATGTCTTGCTTCAATTACAGATCCTTTTCTATGCTAACATCTACACAGAATATTTTTACAAATACGTTGAACATTTCTTATTATTCCTTCACATTTGAAAAACCACAATACCTCCCATCTCTGCTTCTCTTTGCTTTATGTTTCCTCGTGTCCAGGCCCGATGAAGGTAATTATCTTCGCCCGTCCTGGTGTCACACTCCTAAAGAAATTTTTTTTATAATCTTTTATGCATTTTTCTCTATTCTTTCATATATTTCTTCTCTCCTTCGTTACCGAATCATTATTTGTTTTACATTAATAATTCTAATCCTGGTATATGGTATGCAACAGTTATCCTTTCTTATTGCTCGCAAAATAATTTCTACATTTCCTTTACATATTTTGTTGTTGTTGCTAAAAATGGTTCACAAATTGATTCATGGAAGATTATAACTATATTTTTGTAATTTCCTTTAGGATACTCATCTTCATTTTCATTTCGGTTCCCTCAACCTTATCCAAAACATCCTCACAAATATAATCCATCAGTGACATATATTGGTTAATTTCCAACTGGAAGCTGATATAGAATTTAACCAATATCCAAAAACTTTTTATCTTTTCCTAGCCCGTGGATCTAGTACATATTGATGCAAAATAATGTCTTTGCAGTGGACCGAGATTAATTTAGTCTATATCTCTATGATTGCAATCTCTCTTAATCAATACGCCACCTTTCCCTAGAGTGCAATGATTACAACAGAATATATAACTTCTATTGTATCGATGCACCTACCACATACACCTTAAATCTTTATTGATTTCTCGATGGGTTACAAACCACAACTGTTATAAAGTTTTCCGAATCTGTGGATATACAAAGAACAATAAACTCCCAGAAATCGCTTCGTATAGCAATATTTACTTTTTCAACAAGGAACATTTTACTAACAACAGAGTCTATTAATGCGTCAATCTTCTCAGATATCACTGTTATCATTATTTTGAATCCAATTGGGCAAATATACATCCTAATTTATTTAGCTTTGTAATTGCTACAATACCTCTCTTAGTGTAATAATATTTCATCCTTTGCTTATTCTGCTTTACCATCTACGCATCAGCATATTTATACAGTAACATTAATAACATAGCATCACTGGTTTCCTAACCTCATAGTCAAAAACCCCTTGTTTGCATAAATCCTCAAGCAAAAAAATTATCTTCTTTCCCTCATTTATTCCTTTCATCTTCCTATATTCAGTTTTCAATTTCTTTTCATTTCTTCTTTTATTCCATAAGGTTGAATGACATCTGTCCCATAATCTTGACTGTCTTTTATATTTATTGCCCTTATCACTAATTCTTTCAACACGTGCTCTCTAGCAAAGGTTACCTTGATTAATAATGCACTTATTTTTTCACCAACGTACCTTCCATGTGACAACCCTTTATCCCCAAGGTGCTAAGAGGAGTGGTTGAGGTATGTGTCGATCGTGGTGAATGCGTGTTTCTTGGCTCGGCCACCGCCTTACAAAGGGAAATGGGGTCATGTGTATATGTATGCATATGTATATGTACTATACATGTAGGTGAATGCTTACAATTCACATGGACCACAGAGTACCCTTGAGCATTTTAATCAGATCGAATCTCTAGCCTCACTGTGTAAATACCTCCTCTGCCATGTTAATTCTTCGTTCCACAGTCCTCAGATATTATAATCGATTTTTCTTTTATGCAATGCCTGCTTCAGTAAATCTCCTATCTCATCACCTATCTCATTCTATAAGTGATTCCCTGTAGGAACGTTTAATATTACTACCCTCGACTGTATTCAGCAAAAAACAAATATGTTAAAGGTATTCCATTTTTTTTACAGTCCATTTGCTATTGCATCTCTTTTAGGAGACAGCAAAAACTAAGATACAGCTCATTTATTGCACAATTTTTTTTTAATATTCCATTTTCGCTCCCCCTCCACCAATCCCTCTTACTTAGTACTATCTTTGGCAACTCTTTTATAAACGATTCCCGTGCACCTGTTTCTCAATCTTTAGCCCTCTCTAACCCTATGCCCTCCCTTATCCTTTCTTCATGCAAAGTTCATAAGGCTCTTCGCTCACTACAGACGAACAAGGCATCTGTTCTCGATGGTAACCCTGCAAGGTTCCTTAAGGAGTTTGCAGAGGAAGTGGCTTTCGTGCTTTGCCGTATCTTTCGCCTCATTCTCTCAACCAGTATCTATCCTTCATCTTGGAAGCATGCTCTAGTTCAACATGTTCATTCAAACTACCGACCTATTGCCCTAACCTCCTCTATTGTTAAAGTTTTCGAACTTTGCTCAGTGTTTACTTATTGAAACGCCTTGAATCTAATTTACTTATCTTCAATCACCAGTACAGCTTCCGCAAGGCAAAATCCACTGGTGACCTCCTGTCCTATCTTACTCATGTATGGTCATCCTCCCTGAGGAACTTCGGGGAATCCTTTGTCGTCGCCCTTCATATCTCTGAGGCTTTTGACAGAGACTGGCACAAGGCTCTGTTGGCCAAACTCCCTACTTATAGCTTCACTCCTTCTTTCTGTTCTCTGATTTCTAGTTTTCTCTCTGACTTTTTATATCTGTAGTTGTTGATGGTGTGACATCCAGCCCTCTCTCTGTTGCCAGTGGTGTTCCACAGGGCTTTATTCTTTCACCTACTCTGTTCCTTCTCTTTATCAATGATCTTCTACAATCCTCATCTTCCTCTCTTCCCCATGCCTTTGCTGATAGTTCTAACCTTGACTTTTCCTCTGCCTTTTCTTCTCAACCTTCATCTGCTACTCGTAATCAGTCTCGTATCACTCTTTCTTCTAATCTCAACTCCGATTTGCAGAGAATATCTGAGTGGGGCACTCTAAATTTAGTTATATTCAATGCCTCCAAAACACATTTTCTGGCTATCTCTTTATCTTCTTCTCCTCCTGATAGCCCTGTTGTCTTCGAAACTAACGAAATTCTCTTAATTCTATGACCATATTAGGAATCCATATAGCCTCTATTTGTCTTGGAGGAATCACATAATCCAAATTTCTAAATCTTCATCCAAAAAATTAAGGGTTTTGTTTCCTTTTTGGCATTATTTTTCCTCTTTACAGTTACTTAAAATTTATTAAGATCTTATCCATCCCTGCATAGAATAATGCTCACACATCTGGGGTGCTTCTTCTTATACTTCTCTCCTTGATAGGGTTGAATCTAAGGCAGTCAGACTCATTAATGATCCTTCTCTTACTTCTAATCTGGATTTTCTATCTCTTCATCGTGAGGTATCTTCCCTTTCTCTTTTCTATCGCTACTTCTTCCATCGCTGCTCTGATGAGTTGGCAAGTTGCATCCCTCCTCCACTGCCGAGGCCGCGTAACACTCTCTAAGTGCGGCCTCATCTCACAGGTACTGTGTGGAGATTTGTATCTCGTGGATTGGTTGGAGTAGCGACTGCTTCTTCCCATCTACCTCCAGACTTTGGAACTCTCTTCCTCCTTCTGTCTTTCCTAATTCTTATGACCTACCATCCTTCAAAAAGCAGATCTATTGTCATTGCAAGGCCTAGTCCTTCATATCTGTGGGTCCTCTGTGCTTTGGCTATTTTTTTCTGTCTGTCGTGTTCCTTTGTGTGACATTACCTCATCTATACCTTGTCCTCAACCTTTTTCTTCTCCTTTGTCTTAGTATTTTCTCGTGCCCTTGCCTTTATTGATGAGGGCAGTTGTTGCCTGTCCCAGAGTCACACTCTTAAAAAAAATATAAGAAAAAAATAAAATTTTCTTCTCCAGGTGATTCTCTTTCTATTCAAGATCATCATTTTTTTCCTGGTTGAGGTCTCTCCTTTTGTTGCCTTATTTCTCCTGATCTAATTATTCACATTGTCTCTGAGTGTACTTTATACCCTCTTATTGTTTTTTAACTTTCCCGTTGTATCTCTTCCCAAATACTGCATATTTGTCATACATTTTCTTTATTTTCTTTGGGAGTTTTATAAACATACCTTAATTGTCATGCGTCATTTTTATTTTTACAAGAGAGTATCCTTTTCCCCTCTCCTGGCTATTTGAGAGTGGCATTGTTGTGGGAGTCGCACCAGATATTGTTGTCTTTCTAATTTCCCATTATACCTTATCTCTCAAAGATTTCCATATATAATATTAATATCTTTTTACTGAACCATTTACATAGATATATAGCTACAATCAAAAAGATTGCTTTTAACATGGATAAACTAATATCAGGGAAGATATAGTTTAGTCGCAACTGTAACTACGTATGGTGTCTACACTCACAGGATAGTGATGCCAGATCTCAGTTTTATTATTTTTGAAGACCTAGCAAGCCATTACTAAGATAATAAGATTACGACCAACGTAGATAAGTGTGGAGGTTTTTTGTGATGTGAATTTGAAGTACAGTTGTATTATGATTATATTCATTCGTCTTAATTTATAATGATTATAATATTAAAAATTAATCAGTGTTTCATATAATATTCGTTTTAGTTTAGCATATCATGGTGAGGGAGGAAACTAAGAAAGTTCTAGGTGTGACTTTCAGCAAGAGGAAAGACGATAAGGGTACTTATAGGTGGAATGAAAAGTCCCAGGGAAGCATGTGGAGAAAAGAATAATGAATAAGAATTGTGACTGTCAATGTGATGAAAAAATGTAGACAGGAGTTTAAGGAGATGCAGATCAAGGCAAAGAGAGAGGTGGCAATTGATATGAAATAGACTTATGATGAGATGTATGAAAAACTGGACACAAGAGAAGTGGAATGGTACCTTTTGTATGAGTGTTAGGCCGAGATGAGCTGTATTGAATGATCTGACAGTGGGACATAGCTGGGATGGATGTGCATCAGGTAGAGCTGATGAAGGATTTCGTTGGAAATTTTATGAAAATTGAGATGTTT
>JAXCGZ010003845.1:152500-157500 GCA_037179515.1 Halocaridina rubra
GGTTGAAAAGAAAGAGAGGGCGTTTGAGGAATGGCTGCAGTGTAAAAGTAGGGAGAAGTATGAAAGATAATGGAGAAAAATGTGGAAACCAAGCGTAAGGTAGAGGAAGAGAAGAGGTTGGCAAATGTTAGGTGGGGACAGGATTTTAGTAGATCATATGAGGAGAATAAAAAGAAGTTTTGGAAAGAAGTGAAGAGAGTTAGTAAGGGTGGATCGAGGATGGTAGAAACAGTGAAAGATGTGAATTTTATAGATAGGCAGTTATGTGAGAAATATTCAGCAAAGGGTAAGGATTTGTATTTTACATTTTTGTATCTTGAGAAAATGCATGATAGGACTGATAGAGAGGCAAGGTGGAATGTTTTGAGGTTATATGGAATTGATGGTAAACTGTTGCATGCAGTGAAGTTTGTATGAGGGCAGTAGAGCTTGTGTTAGGGTAGGGAATGAAGTGAGTTAGTGGTATCCAGTGAGTGTGGGACTGAGAAAGGGATGTGTGATGTCACCATGGCTGTTCACTATGTATATTGATGGAGTCGTAAGAGAGGTGAATGAGCGAGTGCGTGGTCGAAGTTTGAGAATGGTAGATGGGGATGATAGTGAGTGGGAGCTGAATCAGTTGCTGTTTGCAGATGATACTGTGGTGGTGGCAGATTCAGAAGATAGGCTGTCTCAGTTAGTGTCAGAATTTGGAATGGTGTGCGAGAGAAGGAAGTTGTGAGTGAATTTGGGAAAGAGTAAGGTTATGAGGTGTAAAAGATATGAGGATGGTGCTGGATTGAATGTTATGTTGAATGGAGAGACACTTGAAGATGTTGATCAGTTTAAGCATTTATTCTCGGTTATAACTGCAAATGGTGGAGTGGAAGCAGATGTGTGTCACAGAGTGAGTGAAGGATGTAAAGTGTTGGGTGCATTGAAAGGAGTGATGAAGAATAAAGGGTTGGAAATGAATGTTAAGAAAGTTTTGTATGAGAAAGTGGTTGTGCCAACTGTGATGTATGGATCAGAGTTATGGGGTATGGAAGTAAGTGAGAGACGGAAACTAAATGTGTTTGAGATGAAATACCTGAGGAGTATGATTGGTGTATCTCGATTGGATAGGGTTAGGAATGAAGTGGTGAGAGCAAGAACGGGTGTGAGGAGAGAATTTGCAGACAGAGAAGATATGAATGTTCTGAGATGGTTTGACAATGTGGAAAGGATGGATGATGATAGACTGCTGAAAAAGGCGATGAATGCGAGAGTTGATGGGAGAAATGCCAGAGGGAGTATGGAGAGCCCTGAATGATAGGAGGCTGGATTTAAGGGAAGCAAGAGAGCGTGCTAGGAATAGGAATGAGTGGCGAGCGATTGTGACGCAGCTCTGATGGGCATCTGCTGTTACCACGGGGCTGCATCTTACAGAGGTAGCCCTGTGGTAGGGGCAGTAAGGGAGTTAGCAGTTATGAATCGACACAGGTTGTGGATGAGCTGGGACGATGGGCTGTGGCACTCCAGCAGTGCCAGCGGAACAGTCGCTAGCTCCCTCATCATTGCCCATAGAACAAAGAAGTCCCCTTATTGCTTCTTTTTTTTTATGTAGGCTGCTTCCAATTGGGGGGGACAGCCAAGGTAGATAGAATATATATATATATATATATATATATATATATATATATATATATATATATATATATATATATATATATATATATATACATATGGAATAGCAAGAGATGTGTAATGAATATGCCAGAATATTCAGTGAAGATGTAGGCATGAGGAAAGAACCGTCCTGAAGGAAGATTCAACCTGGAACTGTCTGGACCAGTCCTAGTTGAATCCTAATACCTATATATATATATATATATATATATATATATATATATATATATATATATATATATATATATATATATATATATATATATATATATATATATATATGTATATATATATATATATATATATATATATATATATATATATATATATATATAAATATATATATATATATATATATATATATATATATATATATATATATATATATATATATATATATATATATATATATATATATATATATATATATATATATATATATATATATATATATATATATATATATATATATATATATATATATATATATATATATATATATATATATATATATATATATATATATATATATATATATATATATATATATATATATATATATATATATATATATAAATATATATATATATATATATATATATATATATATATATATATATATATATATATATATATATATATATATATATATATATATATATATATATATATATATAGATATACATATATATACATATATATATATATATATATATATATATATATATATATATATATATATATATATATATATATATATATATATATATATATATATATATATATATATATATATATATATATATATATATATATATATATATATATATATATATATATATATATATATATATATATATATATATATATATATATATATATATATATATATATATATATACATATATATATATATATATATATATATATATATATATATATATATATATATATATATATATATATATATATATATATATATATATATATATATATATATATATATATATATATATATATATATATATATATATATATATATATATATATATATATATATATATATATATATATATATATATATATATATATATATATATATATATATATATATATATATATATATATATATATATATATATATATATATATATATATATATATATATATATATATATATACATATAGGTATTAGGATACAACTAGGACTGGTCCAGACAGTTCCAGGTTGAATCTTCCTTCAGGACGGTTCTTTCCTCATGCCTACATCTTCACTGAATATTCTGGCATATTCATTACACATCTCTTGCTATTCCATTACATTTGACAAGTCACAACATTCTGCACATCTGTCTCTTTTACTTTCCTTTTCCTCACATTTTGTCATTATTTATGGAAGGTTCACAACTAATGGCCCCCAGTACCCGGCATAGTGGGGTGCGAAGAATCTCCGGGGATCGTGTTGACTCCACCATTGGCTTGAGGGCAGACACGCCTGGTGGTAGTAATGGTTCTGCTCTTAACCTTGCACCTCCTAATAGATCTGCTTCTTTCACTCTTCACTATTCAAACATTCGTGGGCTGAACTTTAATCTTTCGTCTGTGGAACAGCACTTGATCTCTTTCCTCCCTAACCTCCTCCTCCTATCTGAAACCCAGTTGTTTATACATGCTTTCACTGACCCTTTCCAAATCTCTCACTATAATCTGTATACTCGTTTTCGTTCCAAAGGTGGGGTCTGTGCTTACTGCAACATTAACACTCCTACTGTGAGGCTCATGGACCTTGAATCTCCTGACTTTGATGTTCTCTGGCTAAAAGTCTATCTCTCCACTACCACTATCATCCTTTGCTTCTGCTACTGTTCTCCAAACTCCACCGAGTTTGTATCTTTCTTTGAATATCTCTCCTCGTGCCATGAGTCCTTGCTATCTTCTCACCCACATGCCGAAGTTCTCTACATTGGAGACTTCAATGTACACCACAGTGAGTGGCTTCATTCTTCTCACACTGATGTGGGAGGAAGCGAGGCTCTTGCTTTCTCTATTACTCATGATCTGGAGCAAATTATTAAACATCCTACTCGTGTTCCTGATTGTCACGAACAAGCTGCTAACATTCTTGACCTTTTTTTTACTTCTAACCCTTCTAACTACTCTTATTCCATGCTTTCCCCTCTTGGTAAATCTGACCACTCCATGATCTCTGTCTCTTCCATTTTCGCTCCCCCACCACCAATCCCTCCTACTCAACGCTGCCTTTGGCACTTCGAGCGAACTCAATATGAAAATTTGCGTAACTTTCTCTTTGACTTTCCATGGGATGACTACTGCTTTCGGTCCCGCAACCGTAATCGGGTAGCTGTAAAAGTTGCCGAGATCATGACCGCGGGAATGGAGGCGTACATCCCCTCTTCTACAAAAACTTTCTCTCCCCCTAAACCTTGGTTTGACCGTGCCTGCTCCATGGCTATCCAGGCTAGGAATCAGGCTCACCGATCTTGCCAAGCCTCTCCTTCCGATTTAACTCGCTCTGCTTTTATTATAGCTACGAATCGCTGTACAGCTCAGATTCGAAGGTCTAAGGCTTCCTTTATAAGAAGGAAAGTTGATGACCTTAACTCCTCTCCCACTGACAAATGCTTCTGGTCCTTAGCCAAAAACCTCTCCAAAAACTTCTGTAACTCAAGCTTTCCCCCTCTCATTCGTTCTGATGGTTCTATAGCTTGCTCTCCCACTGACAAAGCCACTCTCTTTGGCTCTCATTTTTCTGCCAACTCTTCTATCAACGATTCCAGCGCACCTGTTCCTCAGTTTTTTTCCCCTCTCTAACCCTATGCCCTCCCTTATCCTTTCTTCACGCAAAGTTCATAAGGTTCTTCGCTCACTAAAGACAAACAAGGCATCTGGTCCCGATGGTATCCCTGCAAGGTTCCTTAAGGAGTTTGCAGATGAACTGGCTCCTGTGCTTTGCCGTCTTTTTTACCTCATTCTGTCAACCAGTATCTATCCTTCATCTTGGAAGCATGCTCTAGTTCAACCTGTTCCTAAGAAGGGTGACCGCTCACTTCTTGAAATGCCTTGAATCTAACTCACTTATCTCCGATCACCAGTACGGCTTCCGCAAGGCAAGATCCACTGGTGATCTCCTGTCCTATCTTACTCATGTATGGTCATCTTCTCTGGGGAACTATGGGGAATGCTTTGTCGTCGCCCTTGATATCTCTAAGGCTTTTGACAGAGTCTGGCATAAGGCTCTGTTGGCCAAACTCCCTGCCTACGGCTTTACCCCTTCTTTCTGTTCTCTGATTTCCAGTTTTCTCACTGACCGTTCTATATCTGTAGTTGTTGAT
>JAXCGZ010003845.1:165000-166926 GCA_037179515.1 Halocaridina rubra
TCGAACCTAGGACTTATGAATACTAAGTCAAGGCGCTACCACTACACCACAGAAGGTTAAAAGGAATCCAACCTTATAGCTTATATCTGCTATACTTAGGAATGAACGCATTCTAACTGAATGCCACTATGTTCATATTACAGATTCCCCAACCTCACTCGTGGCTTTATTTTAGCATTTAATTCAATTCCCAATCTCATTCGGGCCATGAAATACAAATAAGCACATTACATATGTGAAAACATGAATAATTTTTTTACCCCGACAAGGACTCGAAGCTAGGACTTATGATTACTAAGTCAAGGCGCTACCACTACACCACAAAAGGTTAAAAGGAATCCAACCTTATAGCTTATATCTGCTATACTTAGGAATGAATGCATTCTAACTGATTGCCACTATGTTCATATTACAGATTCCCCAACCTCACTCGTGGCTTCATTTTAGCATTTAATTCAATTCCCAATCTCATTCGGGCCATGAAATTATCAAATAAGCACATTACATATGTGAAAACATGAATCATTTTTTACCCCGACCGTGACTCGAACCTATGACTTATGATTACTAAGTCAAGGCGCTACCGCTACACCACAGAAGGTTAAAAGGAATCCAACCTTATAGCTTATATCTGCTATACTTAGGAATGAACGCATTCTAACTGAATGCCACTATGTTCATATTACAGATTCCCCATCCTCACTCGTGGCTTCATTTTAGCATTTAATTCAATTCCCACTCTCATTCGGGCCATGAAATACAAATAAGCACATTACATATGTGAAAACATGAATAATTTTTTTACCCCGACAAGGACTCGAAGCTAGGACTTATGATTGCTAAGTCAAAGCGCTACCACTACACCACAGAAGGTTAAAAGGAATTCAACCTTATTGCTTATATCTGCTATACTTAGGAATGAACGCATTCTAACTGAATGCCACTATGTTCATATTACAGATTCCCCAACCTCACTCGTGGCATCATGTTAGCATTTAATTCAATTCCCAATCTCATTCGGGCCATGAAATTATCAAATAAGCACATTACATATGTGAAAACATGAATCATTTTTTACCCCGACCGTGACTCGAACCTAGGACTTATGATTACTAAGTCAAGGCGCTACCACTACACCACAGAAGGTTAAAAGGAATCCAACCTTATAGCTTATATCTGCTCTACTTAGTAATGAATGCATTCTAACTGAATGCCACTATGTTCATATTACAGATTCCCCAACCTCACTCGTGGCTTCATTTTAGCATTTAATTCAATTAACAATCTCATTCGGTCATGAAATTATCAAATAAGCACATTACATATGTGAAAACATGAATCATTTTTATTCTGACTGGGGCTCGAACCTAGGATTTTTGATTACTAGTTCAAGGCGCTACCACTACACCACAGAAGGTTAAAAGGAATCCAACCTTATAGCTTATATCTGCTATACTTAGGAATGAACGCATTCTAACTGAATGCCACTATGTTCATATTACAGATTCCCCAACCTCACTCGTGGCTTCATTTTAGCATTTAATTCAATTCCCAATCTTATTCGGGCCATGAAATTATCAAATAAGCACATTACTTATGTGAATACATGAATAATTTTTTTACCCCGACCGGGACTCGAACCTAGGACTTATGATTACTAAGTCAAGGCGCTACCACTACACCACAGAAGGTTAAAAGGAATCCAACTTTATAGCTTATATCTGCTATACTTAGGAATGAACGCATTCTAACTGAATGCCACTATGTTCATATTACATATTCCCCAACCTCACTCGTGGCTTCATTTTAGCATTTAATTCAATTCCCAATCTCATTCGGGCCATGAAATTATCAAATAAGCACATTACATATGTGAAAACATGAATCATTTTTTACCCCGACCGGGACTCGAACCTTGGACTTATG
>JAXCGZ010003846.1:2500-20000 GCA_037179515.1 Halocaridina rubra
GGATACAGATAAACTATAAGCTTCGTCAAAAACAGGAAATTCAGAGTGTGTCAAATGTCACCTCTCCTAATAGTTTAGGAAATAATCCAGAAATTCATCATATCAGCGTCTGCACATTACAAGAAAACACATCGTCCTCCGATAATCCCCGGACATAAATCGCTCAAAGAAGATAAGAAAACGTCTATTGAACAAGGGATAGGACCCTCTACACCCTAAAACCCTGACCCAGGATCCGCCAACCTCCAGACGGTCTCTCATTTCATACTTACCCCTCTTTTCACTCCCACCAACATCCCCTTTGTCCCCCATCCCCCGTTAATCCAATATTCTTTTCCCTCTCCTTTCTCCCCGCTTCCCCCGGTAGAATTTTTCTTATCCAGATAAAAGAGAAATAAACTTTGAGAGGAAATAACGCAATTCTATTTTTTGAAGTGAGGAGTGGAGGGAGAAGGGGGGGAGTCGAGAGTAAATGGGGGGGAGGAGCCATGAAATGCAACAATGACATCAAGCGGCGTAAATCTCTGTTGACAATAGGAAGCTGTCAACATAAACCACACAAACAATTGCACTTTGGTTTCTAATGAAAAATTCCACTGTTTCCGAGATACCCAAAAAGTATTTTGGTGATGGCTATGTCTTTTTTATAGTTATCGATTATATATATATATATATATATATATATATATATATATATATATATATATATATATATATATATATCTATTCTATATATATATATATATATATATATATATATATATATATTTATATATATATATATATTATATATATATATATATATATATATATATATATATATATATATATATATATATATATATTTATATATATATATATATATATATATATATATATATATATATATATATATATATATATATAATCAAAAAGCTTTGGTCTCAAACTGCATAATTATTTTTGAAAATTTCCTTGTCCAGCTGCCTAAAGGCTATCCTTGTGTTTGCACAGAGGGCATGTGCTGCCTTTACTCTACCATCTATATGTTATTCCAGAAATCAAATTGACAATATATTTCAAATTCTTAATATTCCTCTCCTGCCCTATGTATATATATATATTATATATATATATATATATATATATATATATATATATATATATATATATATATATATATATATATTTTTTTTTTTTTTTTTTTATTTTATTTTTTTTTTTTTTAATTTATTTTTTTTTTAATTTTTTTTTTTTTATATGATTGTGACACCAGGATGGGCCAAATTTTTTTTAAAAATAAAACAGCCCTCATCGGGCCTGGGCACGAAGAATACATAAAGTAAAGAGGAACAGAGATGGAGAGTGTAATGACTTGTCAGATGTGAAGGGATAATAGAAGATGTGTGATGAATATCCAAGAATATTCAGTGTAGCTGTAGGGATAGAAAAAGAACCGTAACTGAAGGCAGACTTAACATCGAACTGTCCTGGACAGACCTATTTAAGTTCAAAAAACCTTCAGCTGTAGTATCGCAACGGGAGGCTGTGCCATGAGCCAACCTACTACATGACAATATATATATATATATATATATATATATATATATATATATATATATATATATATATATATATATATATATATATATATATATATATATATATATATATATATATATATATATAATATAATATATATATATATATATATATATATATATATATATATATATATATATATATATATATATATATATATATATATATATATATATATATATATATATATATATATATATATATATATGCGATTCAGTAGCAGGAGAGGAACTTCAAGAATCTGCGAACGAAAGAGATACATTGGTAAATATTTTGGCAAGTTGGTTTCTGGAATTGCATATAAACGGCATAGTAAGGGGAGCATCTGCTTCCTATACAAACATAAGGATGGCCTTCAGGCATCTGGACAAGGAAGTTTTCAAAATATTAATGCAGTTTGAGACAAAAGCTATTTGAATATGCAACAACCTTCTGGAATCTGCACCTGTAACAATATATAAATAACTAGGAGTAAGTTTAAAGACATACTGCGAAGCTGATGACAGTGATATGTAATCTCAATTATGAGGAAAGGCTGAACTAGCTAGACTTACCATCAGTCGAAGCTAAAAGGAACAGAAAGAATATAGTAAGAGTTTTTAAATTCTGATAGATTGGATATGGAGCGATATTTTGATATGGGTGGCTCTAGAACAAAAGGTCGTAGTCTGAAATTTCGTCTTTAAACTTCTTAGCAGGATGCAAGGAGGAATGCTTTTAATGTAAGAATAGATGATAATTGTAATTTGGTTAGCTTGGAAACAATAACTGCTAAATGCATTCCTATGTTTCAGGAATTATACGGTAAGTGTTGGTAAGTGAGAAAATGAAACAGACTTGGAAACGGGCAGTTACGACGACCACTTGTTTTTATTCCGGGTTCGCGCCCCTTCACGGTCTGAGGTTAGTAAGGGCAAACACTCAGGGTAACGATTACATCTGCCAAAACAAGTCCTTCGTAAGAAGGCAACCGTCCTAGCCCTTAGTAGGAAAGGGAGTTCGTGACGTAAAACCGAATCCATGCAGCTAGGTAAATGACATATATACTCGCATGATAGGTCGAATATTCCAGTAATTTACTCACAAAAATTATGAATTTTTTGTGCATTTTGAGGTGTTGTACAGTTTGGAATGTGATATGTAAATGTTATTAGTATTTATTTTTATTTAATTTTCATTGCTAACGATACATATAAGATAAAACAGGTTTTATTAAGTAAGAAGGAAAATTCTGAGGATAAAGAGAACCTTATATACCTTTACTTATCATGAAAAAGCCTTGATTATAATTATGCCTTGACATGAAAATGACGCTGTTGGGGAAGGGGGAGGGTCGTCGTCCTTGCTTGTTGCAAAATGTTATCGCGTGAGAGCTTCAAATGGGGTCAGGTCTTCTGTGGCAAATTATTGTAATGGAATCTCAAGCGAACTATCTCATCAACGTTATGAAGTGACCTACATTCTTGCATTATATTTTATACTAAGAAGCCTTGCAATCTGTGTTCCATGGTAAATTAGATATGAAAAAAAAGAAGATATAATCTCATTTCACTTCCTAATGCTTGTATATATTAATTTGTATATAATATTATTTCTGATAATTTCATTCATCGGGATGAATAGTGTCTTTTTGTATTGAATTGCTTGAAATAGGGTTCTCTATTCAGTAATGTAATCAGAGCTTAATTAATCTATTATCAATTTTGGGTGCAGATTATAATTTATTGCTTGCAAAAATTCCAATTACTTTCTCGAAATTTGAGTATATAATCATTACATGTAATCCTTTCCTTCCCCTTCGCTCTTGCTTTTCCTTTCTCTTGATTTTTTTTTTTACCGTAGTGCTTGCTTTACATTTGCCCCCGTTTATTGGAAGCATTCATTATTAATAACATTGTTTTCATTAATTTGTAATTAGAATTATTCAGACCACTTTGTCATTTCATTTTGATCTAGGATTATTTCAGTCTTTACAACCAAGTGCCACTTCAGCATTCAATCATTAATTAATTAGTTTCATCACCCCTTCTCTCTCTCTCTCTCTCTCTATACATATGGAGATCAAATGAAAAGATGAAATGTAGATTACCTTTTTCATATATCAATTCCGATTGATTCTGTCGTGTTCTAGTTATACGAAAGGTAATTTTAACAAGTTGAAAATAATATTTTCCTTCAGTGACTAGTTCCAGACTTAAGTTTCAATTCTTTTCGTCAAATTTCAGTGCAGTTGAGTTATCATCTATACGAGAACATGACTGGGTATTACCTCGAATGAACCTCAGACTTCATACATAGGCAATATTAGGAATCGGATTCAGGCGCTTCCAAGTCAACCTACTTTAATGATTATATGGATATTGAGCATTTATCAAATATTCTTTCTAACTTTTTCTATGTTTCTTTTGACTATCCGTACTTGCATTTAGTTTTCTTAGACACTCCGTCTGACTGACTGCTAACATCATTCGTAAATATACTCAGTGTAGCTTACAAACGAGGATCTCTGTTTGCGATAAATTATCATCACTCTTTGAGTTTCATACATAATGTCATATTAGTTTGGAAAGTCCATATAGCCCAGTAGTTATCGAATTAAACTTTTCCAGAAGTTGTTCAATTTGGTTCCTCGTCAGAGCCGCAGGGTGATAAGATGATGAGAGTTCCCCATGCTTCAGCTTTTGCCAGCTCGGCAGACTCAGAGAGTTGGTTGATCATGAGAAGTTGCGAGTCTGTGGTAGAATTGTATATGCACGAGCTCAGTCTTCAGCAGAGGTCAAAATGCGCGTCCGAAATTTCTCAAATAAACTAAAAAAATGAAAACAATAATAATGATACTTCAAATTAACGAATACATTAATTAAATAATACTGGTAGGCAAAAGTTATATGGGTGCATCATGTGTATAACTGATTTCAGTTGTTTTGGTAGTGGATCTACAGGGAGGCTCCTTAACATACGTTAATCATATCCCTCTCCTTAGTCTTGAATCATATATGATGCAAGATAAAGTGACTCTTTTGTTTTTTCCTTCATCTCAATCACAGCCTCTCTTCGCCATTCATCCACCTTCTTGAGATTTACTCTCTCTCTCTCTCTCTCTCTCTCTCTCTCTCTCTCTCTCTCTCTCTCTCTCTCTCTCTCTCTCTCTCTCTCTCTCTCTACTCTATCTATCTATCTATCTATCTATCTATCTATCTATTTCTCTCTCGTACTTGGTATTTTCTTCTCCTGGGATGGGGAACAAGAATACCGCCTCCGTTTTCCGTGCTTGTCTTAAAAATCAACAATTTGAGGAGGAGCGAAAGGACTAGGAATTCCCCTTCATATCTATATGTTCCTTCCTCTAAGAGTCAAGGCATGCGAAGGGGGTTCTGATAGGAAAACTTAAGGCAGAACCCTAATAATAGGCTGTGAAAATGCGGGGTCGTAGCTTGTTTATGAAAAGGAAGATGGACGTTTAAGCTGTGATTGAAACAAAGGTGAGTCGGTATGTGCTTTGACATGGCCAACCTTTATACGATGAGAATTACGGCCCCGTATCAATATCTTAAAGTATTAGATTCATTTTTACTCAGAAAATGCAGAAAATTAAATGTAATGTTGCTTCTGTGTAGCGCTGAAGATTGTGGAGACCATATGTATAAAGATCTCCAGTTTTGTTTATTCTCTCATTATCTTATCAACTTGTCTGGCAACGCAGCTGGAATGGGAGTGAGGCGTCGTGTAATTAACTGGTTGTCTCTTCCTTTTTCACTCAGTCTTTTCTTTTACGGAAACATTTCCCTCCCCTGAAAATTTAAGTTAGGTTGGTTTTGATGCAATGAGTTACCATATATATATATATATATATATATATATATATATATATATATATATATATATATATATTATATATATATATATATATATATATATATATATATATATATATATATAAAATGCTTGTGTGTGTGTGTATTTTATACATCGTTCTATACATGTAGTTTTTAGAGAGTATTATTGCACAGAAAGATTCTGTGAAGGGCATAAACCTCTATCTCTAAAGAGGAGAAAAACCTCATTTGTAATATGTATCCTAGGCAAGTATTTTGTTTTTCTAAATAAATATTATGAAATGAAAGCTTGGTGATGGAGGTTTTACCCTTGTCGAATCCCCAGTTCTCGAAAATATCCTCCACTACTGTTCCTTCACATCCATTGTTGCACTCAGTGTGCCCGCTGAGTTTGCATAAACTATCACACGCTGGTCGCCACAACCCCTTCCCTCATCTCTTTAGATAACGGGTTCTGAAACAAGGGTTCGCGAACCCCAGGGCTTCGCAGGAGGTTTGCCAGGGGTACTTAGTTGGCTTACAAAAATGTATTTTAAACACAAAATTTTCAGATTCATTCTAAATTACTTGTAATGTTGATGATAGTGCTTTAATAAAGTTATTATAATTTAAATCATATTCTGATATCCATTGCAGCAGTACCAGTGTATATTGAATTAGTCTTACTATATTACAGTTCCATATTCGGTGTCAGATTCATGGGGGTACGGGTAGAGAGTTTTATAACACGGGGGGTACATAACAGAAAAAGTTGAGAACCCCTGCCTTAGCTGGTATTGGCAATAAATTCGAACCACCTTGCAGTGCTAAACTCCAGATTAGTAGGGTGGATACTGAACCATTCACTATATACAACGAGCCATGGTGGCTCACTTCATACAGCTCTTACCATATTCCAAGCAGGTCATATGCAGTTTTCCTTCACTGGAATCATTTGGGGTAGTAGTGACCCTTGTGTGGTAGTCCCTGACCATCAGCAGCTTCAGTGAGTGCGCAATGATATATGCGCAGACAATGATAAAGCAGTGTATTCCATATTTAGAGCTTTTGAAGAGGTCAAGTATGCCATTCCAAAATTTGATATGATATGATGTGATATATATATATATATATATATATATATATATATATATATATATACTCATATATATATATATATATATATATATATACATATATAATATATATATATATATATATATATATATATATATATAATATATATATATATATATATATATATATATATATATATATATATATATATATATATATATATATATATATATATATATATATATATATATATATATATATATATATATATATATATATGTATATATATATATATATAATATATATATATATATATATATATATATATTATATATATATATATATATATATATATATATATATGAATCCCCCCCCCCTTGTATCAACCTCCTGCGAGACGTCAAAGAAGAAGGGGAGTAGAGGGGAGAATAACTTATTCCCAAACTCTAGTTTTGGGGTGTCTAAATGTGCGTGGTTGTAGTACGATAGAGAGCAAAAGATGTGAGATTGGATATATGTTTGGTAGGAGGAGGATGGATGTATTGGCATTGTGTGAGACGAAGATGAAAGGAAAAGGAGAAGTGGCATTTGGTGATGTGACGGGTAGGGTGTCTGGGGTTGAATGGGGGAGAGCGAGAGAAGGTGTGGCATTATTGTTGAGTGAATGGATGGTAAATCAGGTAGTGGAATGGAAAGAAGTGTCATCTAGGCTGATGTGGGTGAGGGCTAGGATAGGAAGGGAATGTTGGGCTTTTGTTAGTGCGTATGGACCAGGATGTGAGAGAAGTGAGGAAGAGCGGGATGAATTCTGGAATGAGTTAACTAGATGTGTGGATAGTCTGAGTAGAAGGAACTATGTAGTTGTGTTGGGTGACTTGAATGCCAGAGTGGGTGATGGAGAGATAGAAGGTGTTGTAGGAAAGTATGGGTACCAGGTGGGAATGAGAGTGGCGAGAGACTGTTAGATATGTGTGTGGAGCAAGAGTTGGTGATAGGTAATAGTTTATTTAAGAAGAAGTTAATAAATAAGTATACATGGATGAGAGTGGCAAATGGAAGAGTGAAAGAAAGAGCATTGATGGATTATGTGTTGGTAGCAAAGAGCATAGTTGGTAGAGTGAAAGATGTATATGCGTTCAGGGATGTGGCTGCTGGAATGTCTAATCATTGTTTGGTTGAAGCAAAAGTGGTAGTAGCAAAAGAGTGGAGAAATAGTGTGGGAGGATGTAGAAGGGAAATAGTTGAAAAAGCCAGAGAAGAGACAGGAATATCAGGACAGGTTGAGAGTGGCATATGACAGGGTGAAAGAAAGAGAAGTTGGGGAGTTAAGGGAGGAATAGGGGTTGATGAAAGAATGTTTTGTGGGACATGCAAGTGATGTGTGTGGAAAGAGGTTTGTTGGAGGTGGCATGAGGAGGGGCAGCGAGTGGTGGAATGAAGGGATGAAAATGAAGGCGGAAGAGAAAAAGAGCGCTTTTGAAGAATGGCTGCAGTGTAAAAGTAGGGAGAAGTATGAAAGATATAGGGAGAAAAATGTGGAAACCAAGCGGAAGGTAGAGGAAGAGAAGAGGTTGGCAAATGTTAGGTGGGGACAGGATTTTAGTAGGTCATATGAGGAGAATAAAAAGAAATTTTGCAAAGAAGTGAAGAGAGTAAGGAAGGGTGGATCGAGGATGGAAGAGACAGTGAAAGATGTGAATGGACAGATGTTAAGAGGGAACGATGCAAGGAAAAGATGGGCAGAATATTTTGAGTGCTTGCTGAATGTTGAGGAAGATAGAGAGGCAGCTATAGTGGCAGTGGGAGGGGTTCAAGTGCCAGTAATGGGAGATGAAAATGAGAGAGAGATTACAAGAGAGGAGGTGAAAAGGGCATTGTATGAAGCGAAAGCAGGTAAAGCACCTGGAATGGATGGTGTGAGAGCGGAGATGTTGAAAGAAGGGGGTGTGACTGCATTGGAATCGTTAGTGAGTGTTTAATATATGCTTTATGTTGTCACTGGTGCCAGTGGAATGGGTGATTGCCTGTATAGTGCCCCTATACAAAGGTAAGGGAGATATGTGTGAATGCAGTAATTTTAGGGGTATAAGTTTGTTGAGTGTGGTAGGAAAAGTGTATGGTAGGATACTGGTTAATAGGAATAGGGATAAGACAATATGTGATCGCAGAAGTGCAGAGTGGTTTTAGGAGAGGTAGAGGTTGTATAGATCAGATTTTTATAGTTAGGCAGTTATGTGAGAAATATTTACCAAAGGGTAAGGATGTGTATTTTGCATTTTTGGATCTGGAGAAAGCATATGGTAGAGTTGATAGAGAGGCTATGTGGAATGTTTTGAGATTATATGGAATTAATGGTAAAGTGTTGCATGCAGTGAAGAGTTTGTATGAGGGCAGTAGAGCTTGTGTGAGGGTAGGGAATGAAGAGAGTGAGTGGTTTCCAGTGAGTGTGGGACTGAGACAGGGATGTGTGATGACACCATGGCTGTTCAATTTGTATATTGATGGAGTTGTAAGAGAGGTGAATGAGCGAGTGCGTGGTCAAGGTTTGAGAATGGTAGATGGGGATGATAACGAGTGGGAGCTGAATCAGTTGCTGTTTGCAGATGATACTGTGGTGGTGGCAGATTCAGAGGAAAAGCTGTGTCAGTTAGTGTCAGAATCTGGAATGGTGTATGAGAGAAGGAAGTTGCAAGTGCATGTGGGAAAGAGTAAGGTTATGAGGTGTACAAGAAATGAGGATGGTGCTGGATTGAATGTTATGTTGAATGGAGAGACACTTGAGGAGGTTAATCAGTTTAAGTATTTAGGCTCGGTTATAGCTGCAAATGGTGGAGTGGAAGCAAATGTGTGTCACAGAGTGAATGAAGGATGTAAAGTGTTGGGTGCATTGAAAGGAGTGAAGAAGAATAGAGGGTTGGAAATGAATGTTAAGAAAGTTTTGTATGAGAAAGTGGTTGTACCAACTGTGATGTATGGATCAACGTTATGGGGTATGAAAGTAAGTGAGAGACGGAAACTAAATGTGTTTGAGATGAAATGCCTGAGGAGTATGATTGGTGTATCTCGATTGGATAGGGTTAGGAATGAAGTGGTGAGAGCAAGAACGGGTGTGAGGAGAGAAATTGCAGCCAGACTAGATATGAATGTTCTGAGATGGTTTGGCCATGTGGAAAGGATGGATGATGAAAGGCTGCTGAAAAAGGTGATGAATGTGAGAGTTGATGGAAGAAATGCTAGAGGGAGGCCTAGGTTTGGATGGATGGATGGAGTAAGGAGAGCCCTGAATGATAGGAGGATGGATGTGAGGGAAGCAGCCAGGAATAGGAATGAGTGGCGAGCGATTGTGACACAGCTCAGATGGGCATCTGCTGTTATCACGGGGCTGCATCTTACAGAGGTAGCCCTGTGGTAGGGGCAGTAGGAGGAGTTGGCAGTTGTGAAGCGACACAGGTTGTGGAAGAGCAGGGAGGATGGGCTGTGGCACTCCAGCAGTGCTATCTGAACGGTCGCTAGCTCCCTCGTCATTGCCCATAGAGCAAAGTAATCCCCCTATTTGTTTTCCTTTCTTGATGTCGGCTACCCCCCAATTAAAGGGGGAAATAGCCAAGGTAGATATATATATATATATTTATATATATATATATATATATATATATATATATATATATATATATATATATATATATATATATATATATATATATGTGTATATATATATATATATATATATATATATATATATATATATATATATATATATATATATATATATATATATATATATATATATATATATATATATATATATATATATGTATATATATATATATATATATATATATATATATATATATATATATATATATATATATATATATATATATATATATATATATATATATATATATATATATATATACACACACACACTTACACAGTAATGTGGACACATCACTATTCAAGAAAATTGCATTAGAATATGGTTTTTAAGAGCACATGGAATATAGAAATGTGAGAAAGACTGAGAGACAAATGAGAGAAAGAGGATGAGGGAGAGATGGGGAGGGGGGTTATCTTCTTATCTCTCTCTCTGAATGAAGATTAAGGATAATGGGAAGTGTCACACAGGGAGTCTCTCTCTCTTTTCTCTCTTCTCTCAGGAACTTTTAACTTTTTCCCCGCCCTTTGTTTTGCTTTTCTTTTCTCTTTGACATTATTTTTACTTTTCTTGAATGATTTGGTTTCAAGTGATTTCCTGTTCTTTCTTCTTGAGCAGCAAAAGCAGTATTATTAAATAGCACCCAAGAGTTTCTTACTGATTTATTTTTGTTTTGGTGACTGTTGAAGCAGCATGGACCGTGAGAGACTGTTAAAGATGGTCACTTTTTTTTTTTCTTAACGTGAGCCTTTCCGAGCTCACTATAACAACTTGAGTAGTAGGTATTTAGTTTTTTAAATGTTCCAAACGCTAATCTCCAGAGAGGTAGTGAGAAGCAGCAACCCCATATCAAGATGGGAAAAATATGAGTCATTTTTATCTTTAGATTATGAAGCAAGCAACATGAAGACGTATAACCAAGAATTTGTTGACTATAATGTTTTAACGTAGTGATGGCATGTTTTACTCAGAATAAAATACAGTATCTTAATTTTAAGACTGAGAGACCGTATTGGGTATTATTTTATAATAATAATAATAATAATAATAATAATAATAATAATAATAATAATAATTATTATTATTATTATTATTATTATTATTATTATTATCATTATTATCATTATTATAATAATAATAATAACAATAAAAATAATAATAATAATAATAATAATAATAATAATAATAATAATAATAATTATTATTATTATTATTATTATTATTATTATTATTGTTATTATTGTTATTATTATTATTATTATTATTATTATTATTATTATTATTATTATTATTATTATTATTATTATTATTATTATTATTATTATTGTTATTATTATTATTATTATTATTATTATTATTATTATTATTATTATTATTATTATTATTATTATTAGTCACACTCACTTGACTTCCTTTCCGTGTGTGAAGGGGGGGGGGGGAGAAGTTGCCAAGAGCATGAGATTGCCTTTTCATCATCTTTGCCTTTGACATCTCTTGGTAAAAAAGCTATACAAACGCGACCTACATTCACATGTAATGAGAGAGGAAATTCAAAGAACTTCTTGATGCTCAAAGATAATTTCATTTGCTTTGCTCTCTCTCTCTCTCTCTCTCTCTCTCTCTCTCTCTCTCTCTCTCTCTCTCTCTCTCTCTCTCTCTCTCTCTCTCTCTCTCTCTCTCTCTCAACTTAAAACCTTGGATCATGATTTACTTGCAACCCTCTTGAAATACTGCGTTGAGAGTATGGAATCGTCAGGAAATACAACATGTCCATACAAGGCGATGGCTGCTCTAATATCACGTATGGGTGTTTGATAGAGTGATATGCTGTTATTATAATAATTGAATCTCTGATTGTCTGCAGAAAATAAAAAAAATCAACTATCGTGCTTGGATTTTTGTGTAATTCCAACGAGTTGCCATTTTACGGATTGTAATAAAAAACAAAGGAAGAGAAATGTTATCTTCTTGTACATGTTGCTTATGAAGAAAAATGTTGATCCTTTTTTTATGGACATCTAGATATTTTGAAAATTAAATTGATTTCTGCCAAAAGACGTTGCCCATGTTCATAAAACGCTACTAGGAAATAATTACACTGATAGTTTCTGCACAACGTATATGTCTTACTCCATAGGTTGATAGTGAGCAACAGAAGTACACCGCAATAAGCCTGATGGAGATATTATTTGTCAGAACAAGTGCACACGCACGCACACACACACACACACACACACACACACACACACACACACACACTACTTGATCTAGTGTTCACAGATAATGTGTTGGATATTGAAAATATTGAGTATGAACCACCAATTGGAAAGAGTGACCACTGTGTGTTGTTGATGGAGTATATCATTGAAGATATTCTTCCTGAGAGTAGAGGCACTGAGGACATGAGGAGGAACTATCCGAAAGGAGATTACATCAAAATGGATGAGCTTTTTGCAGTTATTGACTGGAGAACCTTATTTTACAACAAATCTGTACAAGAAATGTATGACATCTTTTGTGAGAAATATGGGAAGATAGTAGATTGCTGCATACCTGTCACCAAAGTAGGTGTAATTCATGCCAGAGAGAAATGGTTCGATAATGGATGTAAAAGAGCTAAGGAGTGGAGAGACAAATGCTGGAAAAGGTATAGGAGGAGAAAAAACATAAATGCCAGGCAAACCTACAAAAGAGCAAGAAATGACTACCTAAGTAAAAGGAGAGAGGCAGAGAGAGACTATGAGAGGGACATCACCAGGAAGGCTAAAGAAAATCCCAAGCTTTTCCACAGCTTTATCAGAGGAAAACTGAAGGTAAAAGAACAGGTTTTAAGGCTAACGAGAGCGGATGGAAGCATCACTGAGATGGATGAAGAGATCTGCAAAGAATTGAACAAGGAGTTTCAGTTAGTATTTACAGTAGAAAAGAACCCCACCCCCTCAGATTGCAGTGATAGAAGCTCAAGGGCCGGTATTAGAGAACATCAACCTTACAGCCACAGAGGTATGCAAAGCGCTGATGGATTTAGATGTTCATAAAGCTACAGGTCCTGATGACATATCCCCTCATGTGCTTAAAAAATGAGCAAACACAATATCAGTGGCACTAAGTGTCATATTTAAGGAGTCACTGGAGTCGGGGGAGATTCCAAGATGCTGGAAACAAGCAAATGTGATACCTATCTTCAAAAAGGGAAGGAGGGATACGGCTCTGAACTATAGACCAGTTTCCTTGACCAGCATAGTTTGCAAAGTTATGGAGAAACTACTAAGGAAACATATCTCTCTTCACTTGGAATCCTTCAACTTTTGTCAGTGAGGCAACATGGCTTCAGAGAAGGTAGATCAACAGTAACAAACTTATTAGAATTTTATGATGAGGTAAGCCAAATCTTACAGGAAAGAGAGGGCTGGGCAGATTGCATATTCCTAGACTTCCAGAAAGCGTTTGACACTGTTCCACATGGGAGACTTATTAGGAAGCTGCAATCAATGGCTAGAATAGGTGGAAATGTTTTGGAATGGATAAAAACTTACTTAGAAGGAAGGGAACAGAGGGTTAGAGTAAGACACTCAGTGTCTGAATGGAGAAGAGTTAGTAGTGGAGTTCCACAGGGTTCAGTTTTAGGGCCACTTTTGTTCCTTGTATATGTAAATGACCTACCAGAGTCTGTAAATTCATTCATGTATATGTTTGCAGATGATGCAAAGATTGTGAAGAAAGTAAAAAACGAGAACAATGGTAGAGAACTTCAGGAGGATCTAAATAATCTGCATGAGTGGTCAGAAAAGTGGCTAATGAAATTCAATACTTCAAAATGTAAGGTAATAAGAATGGGTACAAGTGCAAGAAGGCCCAAGCTTGACTACTCGGTGGCTGGAGTACAACTTCAAGAGACAGAAAATGAGAGAGATCTAGGAGTAAACATACTGGCAGATTTGTCTCCAGAAATACATATAAATGGCATAATAAGGGCAGCATATGCATTCTTATCAAATGTAAGGGTAGCCTTCAGGCACATGGACAAGGAAATGTTCAGAAATATTTATGTAACCTATGCGAGGCCAAAACTCGAATATGCAGCCCCCTTTTGGAATCCGCTCTTGAAAAAGCACATAGCTAAGCTTGAAAAAGTTCAAAGACATGCCACGAAACTGGTGCCAGAAATACGCAATCTCAGTTATGATGAGAGGCTGAGGGAATTAGACTTACCATCACTCGAAGCTAGAAGAGTGATGGGGGATATGGTGACAGTCTTTAAATTCCTTCATGGTTATGATAGAGTGGATAGGGATCGATTTTTTGATATGGCTGGCTCTAGAACTAGAGGTCATAGTTTGAAGCTTGGTAAGAAAAGTTCTTTGCAGGATGTAAGGAAATACTTTTTCAGTGTAAGAGTAGTTGATAATTGGAATTGGCTATGCGAGGAGGTAGTTAATGCTATCTCAATCCATAGTTTTAAGGACAGGTATGATAAGTATCACTAAGTCTAAAATGGAACCGATGAGGAGACGGGAAGATACGAGCTTTGGGCTCTTTCCCGTAAACACAATTAGGTAATCACAATTAGGTAATCACACACACACACACACACACACACACACACACACACACACACACACACACACACACACACACACACACACACACACACACGTTGCTCTTGAGATTATTTTGGAATCTGGGGATATTCCAAATGATCATAACAAGTGAATTTGTGTATATTCAAAAGGGAATCAGAGATATAATCCTAATCATAGGCTTGTTTTTTCGACTTGCATAATTTGCAACGGAGACTACGCATTTCTCTTCTCTTTGAGTCATTCAACATTTGTCAGTGAAACAACATGGGTTCAGAGAAGCAGATTTTCATTAAAAAACTAACTAGAATTTTATGATGAAGTAAGTCTTATCTTACAAGAAGGGCGTATGCCATTTGATACATTTCCTTATGGGAAATTCATAAAGATGC
The DNA here is from genome assembly GCA_037179515.1 of Halocaridina rubra. Lineage (NCBI taxonomy): Eukaryota > Metazoa > Arthropoda > Malacostraca > Decapoda > Atyidae > Halocaridina > Halocaridina rubra. Next base: position 17,604 of record JAXCGZ010003846.1, read on the forward strand.
TGCAAGTATTGGCAAATATAGGTGGAAGTGTCTTGAAGTGGAGAAGGACCTATTCAGAAGGAAGGGAGCAGAGGGTCAGAGCAAGTCATGCAGTATCCGACAGGCGGACGATTAATAGTGGGGTTCCACAGGGATCAGTTTTTTTACCACCTCTGTGTCTTATATTTGTATATGATCTGCCGGAGTATGTAGGCATTTTAATATATGTTTCTAGACGATACAAAGATTATGAAACGAGTGTAATATACTGATTATGGCAGAGAACTTCATGAAGTTGAGATTCAATACCCCAAATTGTAAAGCAATGAGAATAAACAAGAGTATAAGAAGGCCCACGATTAGGTTTTCAATAGCGGGAAAGGAATTTCAAGGATAAGTGAACGCTAGAGATCTTATGGTAGATGCACTGCCATATTTCTCTTCAAAAATGTTCATAAATGGTATAAGAAAGGCAATATATGCTTTCTAATTAAACATATAGGCGGCTTACAGGCATTTGGACAAAGACATTTTCAGCAATATATACATGACTTGAATCAGGCCAAAGTTTGTATATACAACACCTTTCTGGAATCCGCACTTGAAAAAAAAAATGTAGAAAGTTTATAGACATGCTACGAAGCTGTTTGTGAAACATGTACGGAATCTCACTTTCGAGAAGAGGCTGTAGGACTTAGACTAACCACTACTTGAATTTAGACGGTGTATACAGGTTCTGGGCAGAGTTTATAAGTAGTGACATGGGTTGCTCTTGCATTGGAGGTCATAGATTGAAGTTGTAGAAGAAAACTTCTTCGCAAGATGTGAAGAAGTACTTTTATTTTTTTTTTTTTTAGTGTAAGGATAGTTTGTAATTGGAATTCACTAAGTGGAGAAACTGTAATGCTTAAAGACTTCGTATTTTTAGAGAGTTATATGATAAGTTTATTTAGTGGAAACAACAACAACAACAACAACAACAACAACAAACAAAACGACCAGCAGAAGAAGAGTTTCTAGCATAGGGCTCTTTCCCGAGAGCACAGTTAGGTAAATAAAATTAAAACAATTAGGTATATAAGCGCGCGCTCACACATACACACGCACGCACACACAAAATATCTTATTTCATTGTTTTCAATATATATATATATATATATATATATATATATATATATATATATATATATATATATATATATCTATATATATATATATATATAGTAGTCGCCGTGGCTCAGTCGGTAGCGTCTCCGACTCTGAGGCGTCAGGTCGAGGGTTCGCGCCCCGTCACGGTCTGAGGTTAGCAAAGGCATGCACTCAGCGTAAGGATTACATCTGCCAAAACAAGTCCTTCGCAAGAAGGCAACCGTCCTAGCCCTTGGTTGATAAGGGAGTCCGTGACGTAAAACCGGAACATATATATATATATATATATATATATATATATATATATATATATATATATATATATATATATATATAGAGAGAGAGAGAGAGAGAGAGAGAGAGAGAGAGAGAGAGAGGCATACAAAATTTTCAGGCATGTTTACGGTGTTGTAGATGTGATAAAAAATAACCTATGTAAAGCTAAAGATAATGAGAAACCCATAATTAAATGCCAGCGAAGAAGGTGTTCACTCTTTCTTAGTAAACTTAGAAAAAATCGTAATGAGAAACTTCCATGTTAATGAAGATGTTCGAAGAATATTTTCGTGGGAGAACAAGATTATGGGGGGTTAAAATGAAGATTGGAAAAAAAAAAAGAAACTTAATGAGTTGATTACGGATTTAGTAAAAAAGGTAGACGAGAGGTAAACATTATTATATAAAATAAAAAGAGAAGTTTTGTACAGGAAGGATGTTCTAAGGGTTGGTGACTGTGAAAGGGGAAAATTAACCTTCATTTCTTTTAGCCTTTCTTTTTTTTTTTTCAATCCTAAACCCTCATTTTTTCTTCAATAAATGGAATACTAATGTTTGTGTATGTGAATGTAAGATTTTTTTTTTACTTATTGATTTTGTAATTACCAATTATCAAATATTAGAAAATTATTACTTGACTTATTGCTGTGTCTAATGATATTGTTTCATAGATAGTGTTGTGAAAGCATGTATATATATATATATATATATATATATATATATATATATATATATATATATATATATATATATATATATATATATATATATGTATGTGTGCGTTTATATATATATATATATATATATATATATATATATATATATATATATATATATATATATATATATAAATGTATGTATGTATGTGTATATATGTGTGTGTATGAATGTATGTTATGTATGTGATGTAGTAGCTTCTCGCTCATTTATTAAAATCGGATATAATATCCCTTTATTTCTTTTATCCAAATAATAATAATAATAAAAATAATA
>JAXCGZ010003846.1:25000-32500 GCA_037179515.1 Halocaridina rubra
ATAACATACATGTATGTCTTGAATGTTCATCTCGTGATGAGGAGAGTCCCTCTATTCACTGGGAAATGGCGGATGGAACGCACAACGTGATCGTTAGCTAGCACACGATATTGCAATCCTACCTTAGTATCTTCTAACTACTTTCCGCCATGCCTTTAAACTTTAATGTCTCTCTCTCTCTCTCTCTCTCTCTCCTCTCTCTCTCTCTCTCTCTCTCTCTCTCTCTCTCTCTCTCTCTCTCTCTCTCTCTCTCCTCTCTCTCTATATATATATATATATATATATATATATATATATATATATATATATATGTGTGTGTGTGTGTGTGTGTGTGTGTGTGTGTGTGTGTGTGTGTGTGTGTGTGTGTGTGTGTGTGTGTGTGTGTGTGTGTGTGTGTGTGTGTGTGTGTGTGTGTGTGTGTGTGTGTGTGTGTGAAACTGCAATGGAGGATTGCATCCTAGTAATTATAGTAGATATTATACAAAAGACTTTCTCTCTCTCAAAAAAAAGAGGGAATAATGTATAAGTATTTGTATCCAGGAGGTGGAAGAATATACAGTAAAATAAAACTTGCAGCCATATACCTTCTTTCAGTAACAAGTACTTCGTAGACATCAGAAGAGGTATGGAGGAAAATCATGAGCATAACATTTCACGAAGGCACAGTTAGACATCTTTATAGTTTGGTGAGGGGTAATTGGAGAGTTGAATAGGAAGGAAGCGTTATTGACAGTATTGAAGATATTCATAAGTAATGATCAACGAGCTTGAGACAGCATTTGTACTTCAGAGCACACTATTGCCTATGTTGCCCTAGATGGAGAGGGAGAAGGAAAGGAATTTACCTTTTATCTTAAGGATATGAAGATTATTTTCTAAGGCTCTAGATCAGTACGCAACCCAGGGACCAGATGCTGAATCCCGTTTGTACTGAGGAAGTGTCCTGAATTAATAGAGGAACCGCTAAATTTTTTCATTCTTAGTTCTGTTTAGGAAGCTTCTAAGATTCTCGAATGAGACCAATAAATATACCTTAAAATATAATACCCGCTAATTTTATTTTTCATTCCCAGTTTTGTTGAGGAAGCTTCCAAGTTTCTGGAAAGAGACCAATAAATACCTTAAAATATAAGCTGAGAAGAAGTATTGCGTTGAATTACAAGAAATTCAATACAAACTTTTCCTGCAACGTCAGAGAAAAATGGTGATGCATCACTTAACTGCTGAGTTTTGGGTTTTCGTCAGAAAATCAGTTTTAGAAAAGTGCAACCACTCCACAGGAATTATGTGACCATGGAAAATTTGACATTGCAGGAAAAAGGTAATCAGGACTGAAATTTCTTTATCTCCTGGTGATTATCGACACCGTTCCTCATAAGAAATTCCTTCATAAGTGTGAAACATGTTTTAAGAGTTTTCGAGATTATTGGTAGCAAGACTGCAGAGTAAAGATAATGTAGAATACATATACTTTAAACATGACACAAGCAGTATAAGGTTTTAGAGGTGTACATACTGGTGTGTAGCCGGGCTTTGAGATAAGACAATAGTTTATGTTAGTGATGTAGTTAATTGTGGTGTATGAATATGTATGTGAATGCGCGTTTCTTGGCTCGGCCACCCCCCTCACAAGGGAGAATGAGGCATGAGGTATGTGAATGAGTATATATGTAGATGACGGAATGACTAAACAAGATAACTGGTGAACATTTTTATTTCACTAATTTAGATTTGTTGGCCGTCAAGATATACGGTTATGAAAAATGGACAAGGGCAGGTTTTAAGTTTCAGAGGATGAATGGAGCAGTGAAAAGTGGCAATACAATGGAAACTTTCAGAATTATTTATGGGGCATGTGTAGTATCTAAATTGGATTATTTTGCTTGCATTCCGAATAAACGAAGCCTATCAGTAATATTTGTATTGTACATAAATGTATCACTAAGGCTTATGCATCTGATAAGAGACTGAATATGTGAAGCAAGAGTTTAGAGAGCTCACTGCTCTCAGAAGTCGAATGGAAAGAAGTGAGAGGAGATCAAGATTTTCTAAATCATCTGGTGAGTTTGAGAAAAAAAAACTTGTTTAAAGCAGAGAGATTTATCGATGAAAGAATACAACCTCAAGATGAAAAAGAATAGAGCAGCCATGGGGATCAGGAAATACGCCTTCAATATGAGAGTGATTAAAAACCGTAAAGTGCTGGATTCTTTATGCTAAAAGAATATGTGTGTCTATGGAAAGTATGATAGATATGACGTGGGAGGGAAAAATAGATAATCTGCAAACATACGCAGTTATATTCTTTCTCTGTTACTTCACAATTTCACTTCTGACATCGAATCTTATTGAACACCTTTATTTAAGGTCATTTTATTGCAAATTAAAACCTCCTCCTCATTATTATTATCATTATTATAATTACTATTATTATTATTATTATTATTATTATTATTATTATTATTATTATTATTATTATTATTATTATTATTATTATTATTATTATTATTATTATTATTATTATTATTTTTATTATTATTATTATTATTATTATTATCATTATTGTTATTATTATTATTATTATTATTATTATTATTATTATTATTATTATTATTATTATTATTATTATTATTATTATTATTATTATTATTATTATTATTATTTATATTGTCTCTTACGATAGCATTAAAATATTAGCAGCATAGCTTTTGTTTATTAATATCTGTAAAACAATCTAATTTTATATGACTAGCTTTCAAAATTTTTCCAAAGAAACTGCCTGGTGAAAAAGAAAATAAATAAATAAATAAATAAAAAAATAATATATATATATATATATATATATATATATATATATATATATATATATATATATATATATATATATATATATATATATTATATATATATATATATATATATATATATATATATATATATATATATATATATATATATATATATATATATATATATATATATATATATATATATATATATATATATATATATATATATATATATATATATATATATATATATATATATATATATATATATATATATATATATATATATATATATATATATATATATATATATATATATATATATATATATATATATATATATATATATATATATATATATATATATATATATATATATATATATATGTATATATATATATATATACATATATATATATATATATATATATATATATATATATATATATATATATATATATATATATATATATATATATATATATATATATATATATATATATATATATATATATATATATATATATATATATATATTGCTTGGTGAATTCAAGCAAGCTATATGTATATATATATATATATATATATATATATATATATATATATATATATATATATATATATATATATATATATATATATATATATATATATATATATATATATATATATATATATATATATATATATACATATATATATATATATATATATATATATATATATATATATATATATATATATATATATATATATATATATATATATTCAAATATACACATTAACATATGTGAAAACCTGAATAATATTTTGCCCCTGACTGGGACTTGAACCTAAGACACCTTAGTATGTTCACTATGGCACCAGTCGCCCGTTGAATACTACGACTGAAGGTATTACCGATTCAACTAGGACTGGTCCAGACAGCTTCAGTTTGAGTCTTCTTCAGGCACGGTTCTTTCCTTATGCCTACCTCTACACCGAATATTCTGGGGTATTCGATACGCATCTCTTAATAGCCCATTATATTTGACAAGTTACAACACTCCCCATATCTGTTTCTTTTTGCTCTCATTTTCCTCATTTTTTTTTATATAAATTGAAGGTCCACAGCTTATGGTCCCCAGTACCAGGCATAGAGGGGTGCTATGAATCTCCGGGGATCTTGTTGACTCCACTACTGGCTTGAGTGTAAACATGCCTCGTGCTAGTAATGGTTCTGCCCTTAACCTTGAACTTCCATATAGATCTGCTTCTTTTACTTTTCACTTTTCTAACATTTGTGACCTCAACTCTAGTCTTTCGTCTGGGGAACAGCACTTGAGTACATCCCTCTGTAACCTCCTTCTTCTCTCTGAAACCCAGTTGTCTGGCCATGCTTCCACTGACCCATTTCAAATCTCATACTATAACCTGTATTCTCGTTTCCGTTCCAAAGGTGGGGTCTGTGCCTACTGCAACACTAACACTCTTATTGCAAAGCTCATGGACTTTGAATCTCATGACTTTAATGTTCTCTGGCTGAAAATCTATCTATCCTCTACCACTATATTCCTTTGCTTCTGCTACTGCTCTCCAAACTCCACTGACTTTGTGTCTTTCTTTGCATATCTGTCCTCTTCCCGTGAGTCCTTACTATCTTCTCACCCACATACTGAATTTCTCTATATTGAAGACTTCAATGTGCACAATAGTGAGAGGCTTAATTCTGTTCACACTGATGTGGGAGGAAATGAGGCCCTTGCATTCTCTATTACTCATGATCTGGAACAGATTATCAAACATCCTACTATTGTTCCCGATTGACATGAACATGCGGCTAACTTTCTTAACCTATTTCTTTCTTCTAATCCTTCAAACTACTAATAAGCTGTGCTTTCCCCTCTTGGTAAATCTGACCACTTTGTGATCTCAGTTGCTTTCACTTTTCCTTCCCCTCCATCAATTCCTTCTAATCAGCACTGCTTTTGGCATTTTGAGCATACCCAATGTGAAGGTTTGTGTAACTTTCTTTTTGACTTCCCATGGTATGACTACTGCTTTCAGTCCCGCAACGCTGATCAGGTAGCCATAAAAGTTACCGAGATCATAACCTCGGGAATGGAGGCGTTCATCTCCTCCTCTATGAAAACTTTTTCTCCTTCATACCCTTGGTTTGACCGTGCCTGCTCCATGGCTATTCAGGCTAGGGATCGGGCACACTGGTTGTATCAAGCCTCTCATTCTGATTTTACTCACTCTGCTTTTATTACGATTAGGAATCACTGTAGTGCTCAGATTTGAAAGTCTAAAACTTCCTTTATAAGAAGGAAAGCTGATGACCTTAACTCCTCTCCCACAGACAAATCTCTCTGGTCCTTAGCCATATACCTCTCTAAAAACTTCTGTAACTCAAGCTTTCCCCCTCTTATTTGTTCCGATTGTTCTATATCTTGCCCTCCCACTGACAAAGTCACTCTCTTTGGCTCTCAATTTTCTGCACTCTTCCGTAAATGATTCCAGCGCACATGTCACTTATTCTTTACCCCTCTCTATCCCTATGCCCTCTCTTACCTTTTCTTCACGCAAACTTCATAAGATTCTTCGCTTGCTAAAGACGAATAAGGAATCTGGTCCTGATAGTATTCCTGAAAGGTTCCTTAAGGAGTTTGCAGATGAACTTAGTCTTATTCCTTGCAAATTTTTTTGCCTCATTCTGTCAACCAGTATCTATCCTTTATCTTGGAAGCTTGCTCTAATGCACCTGTTCCTAAGCAGCGTGATTGCTCTATTCCTTGAAACTACTGACCTATTGCCCTAATATCTTCTATCACTAAAGTTTTCGAAACATTGCTAAATTCTCACTTCTTGAAATGCCTTGAAACTAACTCACTTATCTATGATCACAAGTACTGCTCCTGCAAGGCAAGATCCACTGGTGACCTCCTGTCCTATCTTACTCATGTATGGTCATTTTCTCTGAGGAACTATGGGGAATCCTTTGTCGTTGCCCTTCATATTTCTAAGGCTTTTGACAGAGTCTGGCACAAGGCTCTGCAGGCCAGACTCACTCCTTATGGTATTACCCCTTCTCTCTATTCTCTGATTTCCAGTTTTTTCAGACTGTTTTAAATCTGCAGTTGTTGACGTGCAACATCTAGCTCATACCCTGTTACCAGTGGTGTTCACAGGGCTCTGTTCCTTCACCTACTCTGTTCTGTCTCTTCATCAACGATCTTCTTCAATCCCCATTATCCTCTCTTCTTATCGCCTTTGCCTTTTCTTCACAACTATCATCTGCTACTCGTAATTAGTCTTGTATCAGTCTTTCTTCTACTCTCGACTCCGATTTGCAGAAGGTATCTGAGTGGGGCACCAGAATATAGATAATCTAATAATCCAAAGACACAGTTCCTGGCTATCACTTTATCTTCTTCTCCTCCTGATAGCCCTATTGTCTTCAAAATCAACGAAATTGCCCTCTTAATTCTATCTACATGTTAGGAATCCACATAGCCTCTAACTTGTCTTGGGGGAATCACATACTCAAAATTTCTAAATCTGCTTTCAAGAAATTGGGGGTTCTGTTTCGTTTTTGTCATTAATTTTTCTCTTTACAGTTAATTAAAATCTACAAAGGCCTTATCTGTCCCTGCTTAGGATGTTGCTAGCACATCTGGGATGCTTCTTCTTATATTTATCTCCTTGATAGGGTTGAATCTAAGGCAGTCAGACTCATCAATGACTTTTCTCTTACTTCTAATTTATATTCTCTTTCTCTTTGCCATAAGGTATCATCCCTTTCTCTTTTCTATCACTACTACTTCCATCACTGCCCTGATGAATTGATGAGTTGCATCCCTCCCCTACAGCCGAGGCCGAGTAAGACTCACCAAGCAGCCTTGTCTCACAGGTACTGTGTGGAGATTTGTAGTTCACGGATTGGTCGGTGCAGCAATTGTTTCTTCCCATCTTCTCCCAGACTTTCCTGTTGTGTATCATCACCTCATCTATGCCTTGTCCTAAACCTTTTACTCTTCCTTTGTCTTTATGTTTTCTTCGTGCCCGGGCCTTAAATGATAAGGGCAATTTTCTTACCTGTCCCGATGTCAATTCAAAGTCAAAGTTTTACGTCAAGGACTCCCTTTTCTACCAAGGGCTAGGACGGTTGCCTTCTTGTAAAGGACTTGTTTTAGCAGATGTAATCGTTACCCATAAAAAAAATCATTATTGTGCCAAGGCGCTACCAACTACACCATAGAAGGTCTAAGAAAGAAACCACCCTCAAAGCTACTGCTTTGGTAGGAGTGAATGCATTCTTTCTGAATACATTTTTGCTCATATCACATATCCCAACCTCACTCGTGGCTTCGTTTTTGCATTTAATTCAAATTCCAATTTATATAGGCATCAATATTAAATAATATTTTACTCCAGTCAGAGGTAATATATGATTCATGTATCCACATATGTTAATGTGTTTATTTGATTATTATTAATGTCTGTATAGATTGGAATTTGAATTGAATACGAAAACGATGCCACAAGTGAGGTTGGGAGAAGCTGTAATATGAACAAAAAGGCATTCAGAGAATGCATTCACTCCAAGCAAAGTAGCAGCTTTGAGGTTGGCTTCTTTCTCAAACCTGCTGTGGTGTAGTTGGTAGTGCCTTGGTACATTAATTATGTGTCTTAGGTTCGAGTCCCGGTCAAGGGTAAAATATGATTCATA
>JAXCGZ010003846.1:37500-65000 GCA_037179515.1 Halocaridina rubra
ATAATACTCCTTTTTTTTGCCTGTCATCAGCGTTTATGAAAATTATGTAGACTAATATTTGCTAGACTCTCGTGGGAGATAGATAGTAACATAAGTAAAATATAGTCTTTGCGATGCATGTGGACTCGAAATCGCTTGAGCCTGTTAAATGTTAGGCAGAAAGGAATTTATTTACCAGTAGTTATTTTACAGATCAGAAAAATAAGGTAAACAAAATAAGCATACATAACATTTTTACATTTCTTTAACGTTAGAGTCTTGATGCTGTGGCATATTCTCTAAGGGAGCCATAACTCTTCAGGAAAGGGGAGGCGAATGTATGTTGTTCCAAAGGTCCTTGATAACATGTGGAAGAGGCCCAAAAGTAATTTGCATATTGATGAGTTAAACAAGACTTACAATTCTCAAAAGAGAATAAATGCGTTAGAAATGAAAATAGACTAGAAACAAAGATATGTTGACTCATATAATACGTACACATAATTCGTACACACTGCCAGTCTCCTAAAATGATAAAAATGGCTATGCAAACTGTATTTAATTTTCTCTGAATTACGATTTCTTTTTATTCTAACGTTTGCCAATGTTATTTTACTTATATTTTATTTACGTCATGGTTCATATTTATGGGTGACTACCATGGTTGTGTTGCATGTTTCTCAATCTATTGTGTGGCTTTAAAAGGTTACAGGCTCACTAAGCAGGCTGCGTATTGCAATTTATGTCATTCTTATTTATCACAGGGCTAACAGAGCTATATCCATCAGTAGGGTCTTAAAATCTTAAGCTTTTTATCCCCTTTTAGATATAGCAAGTATCTTTAGACAATGGATGAGACCCAAGGTCACCAACAACAGTAACGACTTAAAGTGAAAAAAATTAGAACTTTGCATGCATCATTCAAGAATACTTTATATTCTTTTTCTCAAACATTTTTCTGGGGTCTTTGACTAGGAGCCTACAATCAAATGTTTTCATCTTAAGAAAAGCTTCTATGTCTTTGGTACTAAAGTCTACATTGATTTATAAATACTCTCTTTAAAACTGAAACTTGTTTTACAATTTTGAGCAATTGCGTCTTGACATTAAATAGCGTCTGAATATGCTAGTATAACTACCAAGGGTGCAGTAGTTAGAAGAATTTGTGATGTCAGGGAGGTCGACAGGGTAAGAAATGAGAGTGAAACGCATTTAGGAATTAGTAAAGTTTAATAGAGAGACAGTGAGACACCTTAGTTAGCTTGACATCTGGAGACAGTGGACAATGAGAGTTCATAGGAATTAATAAATGAAATAGGGTGTCCTACGTGCAAGAGAAAGCATGACATGGCGCGAGGTGACATACACAAGCTACTCTGTCATATGCGAATCACACCAAAAAATGGAAGGAACCGGGGAAACCTGAGGCATGATTTGGATTTCCCTTTGGAATGGACTCGGTCTTATTCTTTGGAACGTAACAGTGACTAAGACTGCGTGGTTATGATTGGAGTAATGTAAATTAATATTGTTTGTTATCTTATTTCTTCCTTTGGTTGTGGCCACCCTGTTGATTTGGACTCCGGACGGTGTTTATCTATTTATTTATTTATTTATTTATTATTCTTATTATTATTATTATTATTATTATTATTATTATTATTATTATTATTATTATTATTATTATTATTATTATTATTATTATTATTATTATTATTATTATTATTATTATTATTATTATTAGTAGTAGTAGTAGTAGTAGTAGTAGTAGTAGTAGTAGCAGTAGTAGTAGTAGCAGTTGCAATATAAAACCCCCGTTGTTTATAATAGTTCAACATATGGCTACAGCTATAGTTTAATTACATATTTACTAAGTGTTGTTTTATTTGAGGGACACTAACAAGCAAAGACATGGGTGGCCAGGTAGATCTTATTGACAAATACTTTTTATGTCAGGGAGTTATATATATATCATATATTTTTTTTAAATGTTAAGCACCTATAATATGTAAGATTGAATTGTTTTAAATTGCATTCTACCCTTCATCTTGGAAGCAAGATCCAGTTCAGTATGTTACAAAGAAGGGTGACCAGTCTATTCCTTCCGATTACCGACCAATTGCCTAAACTCTGATACCGCTAAAGTTTTTAAAGCTTTGCTCAGATATCACTTCTTGAAACATCTTGAATCTAAGTCGCTTATTTCCGATCACCAGTACGTTTTTTTTTTTTTTTTTTTTTTTTTTTTTAGGATAGGACAGGAGGGGAAAAAAGGGGAGGGAATTAAGGATATAAGGGAATTGGAGGGAAAAGCACGAAAATTAAATAAAGTAAGAGAAAAAAGAGAGGGGCAGACCCTCGTGCTAAGTTTTGATCTGAAATTCCATTCCCGCAAGGCAAGATCCACTGGTAACCTCCTGTCCTATCTCTCTCACTTAGTAAGAGCCACATGGGTCTTTTCTATCACCAATTCTTTTCCTTCTTCATCAACGATTTTCCAAAGTCCCCATCAACCTCTCTTCTCCACGCCTTTGCCGACGATTTCACCTTTCATTTTTCCTGTGTCTACTCTTCATAGCCTTCATCTGCTACTCATCGTCAGTCTGGTCAATATTCAGTAACCTTTAATGCCTCCAAGACAGTTTCTAGCAGTTTCTATCTTATTCTCTTACTTATTTTAATTATCTTTGATATTAACGAAATTTACCCTCTTAATTCTAATAACATATTAGGAATCCAGATAAAATCTAACTTGTCCTGAAGGAGCCTCATCATCAAAATTTCTAAATCTGCTTTTAAAAAATTGGAGATTCTGTTTCATTTTTGTTATTACTTTTCCTCATTCCAGTTACTTAAAGTAAATAAATTTCTTATCTGTCCCTGCTTAGAATACTGCTCGCTCATCTGGAGTGCTTCTTCTTATATTCAATTCCTTGATAGAGTTAACTTTCAGGCAATCAGACTCATTAATGACCCTTCTCTTATTTTTGATGTGGATTCTCTTTCTCTACGCCGTAAAGTGTCATCCCATCTTTTATCATTTGTTACTACTTCCATAACTGCTCTGATGAGTGATGTAACACTCACGAATTGGCCTCGTCAATTTGTAGCTAGCGGACTGGTCGGTACAGTGACTGTTTCTTCCATTCCACCTCCAGACTCTGAAACTCTCTTCTGCCTTCTGTCTTTCCTAATCTTTATGACCTATCTTCGATCAAAAAGCGGATTTATCGTCATCTCTAGACCTATGGCTGTCTTATATCTAAGTCTTCATTGCTTTGACTATTCGTCCAGTCTGTCCTTTCCTATTGTTTATCATTATCTTATTTCTGCCTTGCCCTTAAGTTTCTACTTTTCTTCGTGTCAGTGTTTTTCTTGGTGGACAGGTACAATGAGGGCAGTTTTTTAGCCTGTCCCGGTGTCGTAGTCATAAAAAAAAAGCATGATAATTAATATGTCAAGAAGCTATAGTTTTCATATCATAATAAATGTGTGTGTGTGTATGTGTGTGTGTTTTTTTTTTATTTTTTACATTTGTAATATAAAAAAAACCCACTCCGTTTGAAGGTCTTGAGCGCATGTAGTTTCTTAGTGTATCATTTGTTATCTTCATCTCAATGTGAGAGGTGAATCACTTCACGAACAGGATATCGCTTTATACACACCTTTCATTAGGGCTTGATGCTGCTTTTAGAATTCAGTATCGATTTGTGTTTTCATCTCGGGCGGTTAAAGCGGCCATTACTGTAGAATCAGAAGAGGATCTCTTTGATCTGCAGTTGAATTGACGATCATCGCATATGTTCTCTATAAACATGTTTGTTCAGCGTTGGATTGTTGCCACAGGCAGGAATAACTGCAGATGATCAAACAACAGCCTCTGTAAAAGGCTTTGTTCCAAGTATGGGAATTATTATCAACCATGAAAGGTATTCCATTTATGGTGAACTAGCAATTACTCATCTTATTTTTCACTTTTTTCTTTTCGCTACTGACACTGAAAAATATATTTAGTAGACTGGTCTCCTCAGTGATATTTGTACATAATGTTGTTCATATAATTACAGCAGAACGAGAAATTTCGAGAGGGTTCTTCAATCTTGGTGTCTATGAATTAGAAAAGCTCCTGTGATCTGATTCTGAAAGCTCAATAAAGCTAATGCAAAACTTAAAGATTTAGGAGAACTTTGCCCATTTTATCATGAGTTTTTTGCGTTGCACGATGAAAAAGATATTCTCACATTCATGTTTTAATTTTTGGAGGTCTGATTGGATGGAGAAAAGTAGGAAATCGACAATATAAAGTTTTTCAAAAAATAATATATTTGCTGTCCTGTACAAGTGGGTGTACGTATGTATGTTTTAGGTCACGATGTGTTGAAATGGAAAGGAGAATGTGTTCGTAGTTACTCTTGCTTTAGTCGCAAGATATGAGACTTTGTTAACAATGAATATATAAATGCCTAAAACCACTGAAAATAACACCATTTACGATAATACCTAATATTGTGTAAAATCTTTTCCACTATTGGCATGTAATATTTAGTTCAATAATAGATGATAAGCGTTTGTGACTGTACTATAGGAGCAAAATACCCCCGTATGTGTATATTTGTTTAATATTAATAATGAAGTATCTGGATACTGTTTTCCACTGGAAGCACCTTCAAGATGGTCTTGCAAAAGGATGACATTACCTCAACAGGATAGCTTATCGCCATCTTGAAAATGCTTTCATTGGAGAGCGAAAGCCTGATAGGGTAAAATTACAGATATTACCGATCTGCTTTATTATTATTATTATTATTATTATTATTATTATTATTATTATTATTATTATTATTATTATTATTATTATTATTATTATTATTATTATTATTATCATTATTATTATTATTATTATTATTATTATCATCATTATTATAATTATTATTATTATTATTATTATTATTGTTATTATTATTATTATTATTATTATTATTATTATTATTATTATTATTATTATTATTATTATTATTATTATCATTATTATTATTATTATTATTATTATTATTATTATTATTATTATTATTATCATTATTATTATTATTATTATTATTATTATTATTATTATTATTATTATTATTATTATTATTATTATTATTATTATTATTATTATTATTATTATTATTATTATTATTATTATTATTTATTACTATTATCATTCTTTAAAAGGTGATAAAAGTGTTTGCATAGTTGTGGTTCTTATTCTTGCCAGTTTTCACGTATTATTTGTCATATTTTAAATCCTACATCCAAAAGATATGACATGACGGCTACGTTATCTCCCCAGGTATTACATTTAAAAACCACGCACACTCACACAACGCTATAAATCCCATTAATATCCCAGAGAAAGTTTGTTTTCTGTGCATCGTGTATTAATGATACCAATTTTGATTACGAAAACACATCAGATGAATGTAGAAATCACATAATTGGCTATTTATTTAAACATGTATATATGATGTACGTACATTATTACATATATTCTCTCTCTCTCTCTCTCTCTCTCTCTCTCTCCTCTCTCTCTCTCTCTCTCTCTCTCTCTCTCTCTCTCTCTCTCTCTCTCTCTCTCTCTCGTGTTAAAGCGCGATATCGATCCAATGGAAACTGCTGCCGAATTCTAAATATATTCCATTCTTGTAATTCTAAAGTTATCGCATTCCAAAGGAGGTTGTATATGGAGTCCTTCTCCTACCATCAGTCAAAACTTTACCAGAGTTGACCTTCTCTTCTGTCTATCGACACTGAATGGGAAAATAAAAAAGTTTATGTAAGTTCATGGTCAAGGCAACACATCTTTTCAAATCCCCCTCTAAACACTCCCCTCTTCGGCTCCCTTCTTCACCCCCCCCCCATCCAAATGTTGATTGCCTTTTCCAATGTCGAATGGAAAAATTTACGTTTGTTCATTAATTATTTGGCTCTTATGTTTCTAACGCTCTTCAGTTACAGAATTACACAGTAAACAATATCTTATTTTTTTTTCCTTTTATATCCAGCACTGTTCTGTTATGATACGATATTTTTAACGCAACCAGCGCAGAAGAAAAATACTCAAAGGTGACGTATAGTTTTTTGGCTAGTTTTTGTGTTGAGTGTCTTTCCACCATTTCTGCAATATTTGAGCTTAGTTTATTGTTCATATTTTTCTGAAACGTAACAACTTTGAATATCGAAAAATGTCTTCATATTATAAGTGGGGGTTAAGAGTAAATAAATTTGTAACTTTAGAAATAATAGCAACAACAACTCACCAACAACAGCAACAACAACAACAACAGCAACAACAACAACAACAACAACAACAATAATAATAATAATAATAATAATAATAATAATAATAATAATAATAATAATAATAATAATAATAATAATAATAATAATAATAATAATAATAATAATAATAATAACACACACACACACAATTAGGTAATCACAATTAGGTAATCACACACACACAGAGACGGATGAAGAGATCTGCAAAGAATTGAACAAGCAGTTTCAGTCAGTATTTACAGTAGAAAATACCCCACCCCCTCAGATTGCAGTGATAGAAGCTCAAGGGCCGGTATTAGAAAACATCAACCTTACAGCCACAGAGGTATGCAAAGCGCTGATGGATTTAGATGTTCATAAAGCTACAGGTCCTGATGACATATCCCCCCATGTGCTTAAAAAATGCGCAAACACAATATCAGTGGCACTAAATATCATATTTAAGGAGTCACTGGAGTCGGGGGAGATTCCAAGATGCTGGAAACAAGCAAATGTGATACCTATCTTCAAAAAGGGAAGGAGGGATATGGCTCTGAACTATAGACCAGTTTCCTTGACCAGCATAGTTTGCAAAGTTATGGAGAAACTACTAAGGAAACATATCTCTCTTCACTTGGAATCCTTCAACTTTTTGTCAGTGAGGCAACATGGCTTCAGAGAAGGTAGATCAACAGTAACAAACTTATTAAAATTTTATGCTGAGGTAAGCCAAATCTAACAGGAAAGAGAGGGCTGGGCAGATTGCATATTCCTAGACTTCCAGAAAGCGTTTGATACTGTTCCACATGGGAGACTTATTAGGAAGCTGCAATCAATGGCTAGAATAGGTGGAAATGTTTTGGAATGGATAAAAACTTACTTAGAAGGAAGGGAACAGAGGGTTAGAGTAAGACACTCAGTGTCTGAATGGAGAAGAGTTAGTAGTGGAGTTCCACAGGGTTCAGTTTTAGGGCCACTTTTGTTCCTTGTGTATGTAAATGACCTACCAGAGTCTGTAAATTCATTCATGAATATGTTTGCAGATGATGCAAAGATTGTGAAGAAAGTAAAAAACGAGAACAATGGTAGAGAACTTCAGGAGGATCTAAATAATCTGCATGAGTGGTCAGAAAAGTGGCTAATGAAATTCAATACTTCAAAATGTAAGGTAATGAGAATGGGTACAAGTGCAAGAAGGCCCAAGCTTGACTACTCGGTGGCTGGAGTACAACTTCAAGAGACAGAAAATGAGAGAGATCTAGGAGTAAACATACTGGCAAATTTGTCTCCAGAAATACATATAAATGGCATAGTAAGGGCAGCATATGCATTCTTATCAAATGTAAGGGTAGCCTTCAGGCACATGGACAAGGAAATGTTCAGAAATATTTATGTAACCTATGTGAGGCCAAAACTCGAATATGCAGCCACCTTTTGGAATCCGCACTTAAAAAAGCACATAGCTAAGCTTGAAAAAGTTCAAAGACATGCCACGAAACTGGTGCCAGAAATACGCAATCTCAGTTATGATGAGAGGCTGAGGGAATTAGACTTACCATCACTCGAAGCTAGAAGAGTAAGGGGGGATATGGTGACAGTCTTTAAATTCCTTCATGGTTATGATAGAGTGGATAGGGATGGATATTTTGATATGGCTGGCTCTAGAACTAGAGGTCATAGTTTGAAGCTTCGTAAGAAAACTTGTTTGCAGGATGTAAGGAAATACTTTTTCAGTGTAAGAGTAGTTGATAATTGGAATTGGCTAAGCGAGGAGGTAGTTAATGCTATCTCAATGCATAGTTTTAAGGACAGGTATGATAAGTATCACTAAGTCTAAAATGGAACCGATGAGGAGACGGGAAGATACGAGCTTTGGGCTCTTTCCCGTAAAAAACAATTAGGTAATCACAATTAGGAAATCACACACACACACACACACACACACACACACACACACACACACACATATATATATATATATATATATATATATATATATATATATATATATATATATATATATATATTATTTGTGTGTGTGTGTGTGCGTGTGTGTGTGTGTGTGTGTGTGTATGTGTGTGTGTGTTACGTTATTTTTAGATATTTTCAGTCCCCATTCCAATGGGAATGGACACAGACATGCTAGAGCCTAGGGATTATGCTTTATGCTTTTCTTGACGCCTCGCAGTGGGTTTAGAAC
This sequence comes from Halocaridina rubra, assembly GCA_037179515.1. Lineage (NCBI taxonomy): Eukaryota > Metazoa > Arthropoda > Malacostraca > Decapoda > Atyidae > Halocaridina > Halocaridina rubra. Next base: position 45,980 of record JAXCGZ010003846.1, read on the forward strand.
TCGCATTAGTCTCTTTTAGACTTTTTTTTTTTTTTAATTTTATGTTGTTTTCTAACTTTCTTTTACATTTTTTCCAGATAAAATGTTTTTATGTATTTGCCTCATGACCTCCAAAGCTGAACACAGTGGAGATATTCATGTCGTAAACTAGATTCGGGCAAATGTTTACAGCGAGGCCATGGAAGCAGGTACTACCCTCATAATCTGAATGTGGATCACCAATAAAGTGGGCAGAAGTGAACGTTGGCTTTACTTACAAATGGAAAAAGGAAAGCAAAGACATGATTGCAGAAGCGTAAGAAAATTGACAAAGAAATAATGTAAATGCTGTGTCAAAGATCAGTGAGTACTGAGAGAAGACTGTGAATCGGCCTTTGATATGTCGGTCCTGCCTGCGAGGAGAGATGAAGGCATTGCACAGAATACCAAAGACCAAGAAATTTTCTCTAAGTGCTGAGAATGTGCTTTGGGTTTTATGACTTTTTGTCTTAATGAAAGGAGGAGGACTTTTCACACTTCTGCCCAAGTGTTGAATTTTTCTTCTGGACCATTCAGCTTCCTAATTTTCAGAATGATGGGATCTGGGCATTGAGTGTGGAACATACTGATGACACCAATCGATATCAAGAAGTGTGTCAAGCTCAAAGTTGCTTTGTAATTTTTCTGTGCATCAGTGTAAAGTGTCTCTTGTGGATATTCAAGGAAGACGGTCTGAGCTGGACTGAAGTTTACTTTTGTTAAAGATTTTATAAGGATAGGGTGATCCCATTCTTAAAGTAGTCTGGAAACGTGTTTGAGCCTGATGAAGTATGGTTTCTCCAAGACAGTGCTTCTTGCTTTAGCACAAATAAGTCGCAAAATCTGATGAAGGACTCAGGGACTGATTTCTGCTTTGTACTGAGTGACTTTAATATTCACCAGACCTCAGCCCCGCTGAGTGCATTGGAGCAATCCTGAATGACAGAGTAGAGGTGAAGATGATTCTCATATGTGATGTTGATTGATATTCAAAAGACAAGCTTGTGTGACACTGCAATAAGTGTTGGGGGATCTTGAGTTTGACTCTGATCTCCTCAAGTCACTGCACGTATCTTACTCCTCAAGATTGGAGGCTGTGCGAGGTGTGCAAGGGTTCCATACTAATTTTAAAGGTATGATATATTCTCTGTTGTTTAAGTGATACATTAATCTAATATATTGTTCTGTAACGTGACTCGTTTTTATAACGCCCTAGCAAATAGCTATATATCACCTTTTGTGTCAATATATATATATATATATATATATATATATATATATATATATATATATATATATATATATATATATATATATATATATATATATATGTGTGTGTGTGTGTGTGTGTGTGTGTGTGTGTGTGTGTGTGTGTGTGTGTGTGTGTGTGTTATTTCCTAATTGTGTTTACGGGAAAGAGCCCAAAGCTCGTATCTTCCCGTCTCCTCATCGGTTCCATTTTAGACTTAGTGATACTTATCATACCTGTCCTTAAAACTATGCATTGAGATAGCATTAACTACCTCCTCGCTTAGCCAATTCCAATTATCAACTACTCTTACACTGAAAAAGTATTTCCTTACATCCTGCGAAGAAGTTTTCTTACGAAGCTTCAAACTGTGACCTCTAGTTCTAGAGCCAGCCATATCAAAATATCGATCCCTATCCACTCTATCATAACCATGAAGGAATTTAAAGACTGTCACCATATCCCCCCTCACTCTTCTAGCTTCGAGTGATGGTAAGTCTAATTCCCTCAGCCTCTCATCATAACTGAGATTGCGTATTTCTGGCACCAGTTTTGTGGCATGTCTTTGAACTTTTTCAAGCTTAGCTATGTGCTTTTTCAAGTGCGGATTCCAAAAGGGGGCTGCATATTCGAGTTTTGGCCTCACATAGGTTACATAAATATTTCTGAACATTTCCTTGTCCATGTGCCTGAAGGCTACCCTTACATTTGATAAGAATGCATATGCTGCCCTTACTATGCCATTTATATGTATTTCTGGAGACAAATCTGCCAGTATGTTTACTCCTAGATCTCTCTCATTTTCTGTCTCTTGAAGTTGTACTCCAGCCACCGAGTAGTCAAGCTTGGGCCTTCTTGCACTTGTACCCATTCTCATTACCTTACATTTTGAAGTATTGAATTTCATTAGCCACTTTTCTGACCACTCATGCAGATTATTTAGATCCTCCTGAAGTTCTCTACCATTGTGTGTGTGTGTGTATATATAATATATATATATATATATATATATATATATATATATATATATATATATATATACATATATATATCTATATATATATATATATATATATATATATATATATATATATATATATATATATATATATATATATATATATATATATATATATATATATATATATATATATATATATATATAAAAGCACACACACACACACACACACACACACACACACACACACACACACACACACACACACACACACACACACACACTATTGAAGTCATAAACTCAGTTGTTAACATGGCACGGGAGAAAAAATGTAGGATTTTGATTATGGGAGACTTTAATCATAAAGAGATAGATTGGATAAATCTTGACCCACACAGTGGTGAGGACTCATTTGGGGCTAGATTCCTAGATTGCGTACAAGGAAATTTCCTACACCAACATGTAATGGAACCAACAAGAGCCAGGGGTGGGGATGAGCCATCACTACTTGATCTAGTGTTCACAGATAATGTGTTGGATATTGAAAATATTGAGTATGAACCACCAATTGGAAAGAGTGACCACTGTGTGTTGTTGATGGAGTATATCATTGAAGACATTATTCCTGAGAGTAGAGGCACTGAGGACATGAGGAGGAACTATCCGAAAGGAGATTACATCAAAATGAATGAGCTTTTTGCAGTTATTGACTGGAGAACCTTATTTTACAACAAATCTGTACAAGAAATGTATGACATCTTTTGTGAGAAATATGGGAAGATAGTAGATTGCTGCATACCTGTCACCAAAGTAGGTGTAATTCATGCCAGAGAGAAATGGTTCGATAATGGGTGTAAAAGAGCTAAGGAGTGGAGAGACAAATGCTGGAAAAGGTATAGGAGGAGAAAAAACATAAATGCCTGGCAAACCTACAAAAGAGCAAGAAATGACTACCTAAGTAAAAGGAGAGAGGCAGAGAGAGATTATGAGAGGGACATCACCAGGAAGGCTAAAGAAAATCCCAAGCTTTTCCACAGCTTTATCAGAGGAAAACTGAAGGTAAAAGAACAGGTTTTAAGGATAAAGAGAGCAGATGGAAGCATCACTGAGACGGACGAAGAGATCTGCAAAGAATTGAACAAGAAGTTTCAGTCAGTATTTACAGTAGAAAATACCCCACCCCCTCAGATTGCAGTGATAGAAGCTCAAGGGCCGGTATTAGAGAACATCAACCTTACAGCCACAGAAGTATGCAAAGCGCTGATGGATTTAGATGTTCATAAAGCTACAGGTACTGATGACATATCCCCTCATGTGCTTAAAAAATGCGCAAACACAATATCAGTGGCACTAAGTATCATATTTAAGGAGTCACTGGAGTCGGGGGAGATTCCAAGATGCTGGACACAAGCAAATGTGATACCTATCTTCAAAAAGGGAAGGAGGGATACGGCTCTGAACTATAGACCAGTTTCTTTGACCAGCATAGTTTGCAAAGTTATGGAGAAACTACTAAGGAAACATATCTCTCTTCACTTGGAATCCTTCAACTTTTTGTCAGCGAGGCAACATGGCTTCAGAGAAGGAAGATCAACAGTAACAAACTTATTAGAATTTTATGATGAGGTAAGCCAAATCTTACAGGAAAGAGAGGGCTGGGCAGATTGCATATTCCTAGACTTCCAGAAAGCGTTTGACACTGTTCCACATGGGAGACTTATTAGGAAGCTGCAATCAATGGCTAGAATAGGTGGAAATGTTTTGGAATGGATAAAAACTTACTTAGAAGGAAGGGAACAGAGGGTTAGAGTAAGACACTCAGTGTCTGAATGGAGAAGAGTTAGTAGTGGAGTTCCACAGGGTTCAGTTTTAGGGCCACTTTTGTTCCTTGTATATGTAAATGACCTACCAGAGTCTGTAAATTCATTCATGAATATGTTTGCAGATGATGCAAAGATTGTGAAGAAAGTAAAAAACGAGAACAATGGTAGAGAACTTCAGGAGGATCTAAATAATCTGCATGAGTGGTCAGAAAAGTGGCTAATGAAATTCAATACTTCAAAATGTAAGGTAATGAGAATGGGTACAAGTGCAAGAAGGCCCAAGCTTGACTACTCGGTGGCTGGAGTACAACTTCAAGAGACAGAAAATGAGAGAGATCTAGGAGTAAACATACTGGCAGATTTGTCTCCAGAAATACATATAAATGGCGTAGTAAGGGCAGCATATGCATTCTTATCAAATGTAAGGGTAGCCTTCAGGCACATGGACAAGGAAATGTTCAGAAATATTTATGTAACCTATGTGAGGCCAAAACTCGAATATGCAGCCCCCTTTTGGAATCCGCACTTGAAAAAGCACATAGCTAAGCTTGAAAAAGTTCAAAGACATGCCACGAAACTGGTGCCAGAAATACGCAATCTCGGTTATGATGAGAGGCTGAGGGAATTAGACTTGCCATCACTCGAAGCTAGAAGAGTAAGGGGGGATATGGTGACAGTCTTTAAATTCCTTCATGGTTATGATAGAGTGGATAGGGATGGATATTTCGATATGGCTGGCTCTAGAACTAGAGGTCATAGTTTGAAGCTTCGTAAGAAAACTTGTTTGCAGGATGTAAGGAAATACTTTTTCAGTGTAAGAGTAGTTGATAATTGGAATTGGCTAAGCGAGGAGGTAGTTAATGCTATCTCAATCCATAGTTTTAAGGACAGGTACGATAAGTATCACTAAGTCTAAAATGGAACCGATAAGGAGACGGGAAGATACGAGCTTTGGGCTCTTTCCCGTAAACACAATTAGGTAATCAATTAGGTAATCACACACACATAGACCAGTTTCCTTGACCAGCATAGTTTGCAAAGTTATGGAGAAACTACTAAGGAAACATATCTCTCTTCACTTGGAATCCTTCAACTTTTTGTCAGTGAGGCAACATGGCTTCAGAGAAGGTAGATCAGCAGTAACAAAATTATTAGAATTTTATGATGAGGTAAGCCAAATCTTACAGGAAAGAGAGGGCTGGGCAGATTGCATATTCCTAGACTCCCAGAAAGCGTTTGACACTGTTCCACATGGGAGACTTATTAGGAAGCTGCACTCAATGGCTAGAATAGGTGGAAATGTTTTGGAATGGATAAAAACTTACTTAGAAGGAAGGGAACAGAGGGTTAGAATAAGACACTCAGTGTCTGAATGGAGAAGAGTTAGTAGTGGAGTTCCACAGGGTTCAGTTTTAGGGCCACTTTTGTTCCTTGTATATGTAAATGACCTACCAGAGTCTGTAAATTCATTCATGAATATGTTTGCAGATGATGCAAAGATTGTGAAGAAAGTAAAAAAACGAGAACAATGGTAGAGAACTTCAGGAGGATCTAAATAATCTGCATGAGTGGTCAGAAAAGTGGCTAATGAAATTCAATACTTCAAAATGTAAGGTAATGAGAATGGGTACAAGTGCAAGAAGGCCCAAGCTTGACTACTCGGTGGCTGGAGTACAACTTCAAGAGACAGAAAATGAGAGAGACCTAGGAGTAAACATACTGGCAGATTTGTCTCCAGAAATACATATAAATGGCATAGTAAGGGCAGCATATGCATTCTTATCAAATGTAAGGGTAGCCTTCAGGCACATGGACAAGGAAATGTTCAGAAATATTTATGTAACCTATGTGAGGCCAAAACTCGAATATGCAGCCCCCTTTTGGAATCCGCACTTGAAAAAGCACATAGCTAAGCTTGAAAAAGTTCAAAGACATGCCACGAAACTGGTGCCAGAAATACGCAATCTCAGTTATGATGAGAGGCTGAGGGAATTAGACTTACCATCACTGGAAGCTAGAAGAGTAAGGGGGGATATGGTGACAGTCTTTAAATTCCTTCATGGTTATGATAGAGTGGATAGGGATCGATATTTCGATATGGCTGGCTCTAGAACTAGAGGTCATAGTTTGAAGCTTCGTAAGAAAACTTGTTTGCAGGATGTAAGGAAATACTTTTTCAGTGTAAGAGTAGTTGATAATTGGAATTGGCTAAGCGAGGAGGTAGTTAATGCTATCTCAATGCATAGTTTTAAGTACAGGTATGATAAGTATCACTAAGTCTAAAATGGAACCGATGAGGAGACGGGAAGATACGAGCTGTAGGCTCTTTCCCGTAAACACAATTAGGTAATCACAATTAGGTAATCACACACACATATATAATATATATATATTATATATATATATATATATATAATATATATATAATATATATATATATATATATATATATATATATATATATATATATATATATAGATAACACACACACACACACACACACACACACACACACACACACACATACACACACACACACACATATATATATGTGTGTGTGTGTATGTGTGTGTGTATGTGTGTGTGTGTATGTATGTATATATGTATGTATGTATGTATGTATGTATGTATGTATGTATGTATGTATGTATGTATGTATGTATGTATGTATGCATGTATGTATATATATGTATGTATGCATGAATGTATATAATTACCTAACTGTGCTTGCGAGAAAGAGCCCTATGCACGTAACTCCCCATCTTTTTCATTCCATTTTTATACTAAGTGATACTTATCATATTTGTCCTTACAACTATCAATCGAGTTAGCATTCCTCACATAAATTACATAAATATTCCCAAACATTTCCTTGTCCATGTGTCTGAAGGCTATCCTTACCTTTGCTCTAAAAGCATATGCGTTCCTTACTATGCCATTTATATGCATCTCCGGTGACAAATCTGCCAATATGTTTACTCCAAGATAACTCTCATTCTCTGTCTCTTGAAGTTCTGCAACTGCTATTGAGTATCCAAGCTTGGGCCTTCTCGCATTTGTACCCATTCTCATTACCTTACATTAGAAGTATTGAATTTCATTTGCCACTTTTCTGACTGCTCATGTAGACTATTTAGGACTTCCTAAAGATTTCTACCATTGTTCTCGTCTTTTACTTTCTTTAAAATCTTAGCATCATATGCAAACATATTCAGAATTTGATTTACAAACTCGGGGAGGTCATTTATATATATAAGGATCAAATGTCTCTCTAAAACTGACCCCTATGGAAGCTCACTACTAACCTTTCTCCAGTCAGGCACTGAGTGGTTTTCCTTAACCCTCTGTTACCTTCTTTCTAAGTAAGTTTTTACCCATTCCAAGACATTGCCACCTATTGTTGTCGTTATTTGGAGCTTCTTTATATGTATCCCATGTGGGACCATATTAAATGCCTTCTAAAAACCTAAGAATGTGCAATCCGCCCCGCCCTCTCTTTCTTGTAAGATCTGGCTTACCTCATCATAAATTTCTAATAAGTTTGTTGCCCTTGATCTGTCGTCTCTGAAGCCATGTTGTCTCACTGACAAGAAGTTGAAGGATTCCGAGTGAAGAGAGATGCGTTTTCTTGGTAGTTTCTCCATAACTTTGCAAACTATGCTGGTCAAGAAAAAGGCCTATAGTTTAGAGCTGAATCTCTCTCTCCCTTTTGAGGATAAGCACCAAGTTCGCTTGTTCCCAGCATCTTGGAATCTCCCCAGATTTCAGTGACTTTTCAGATATGATGAATTGTGCCATAGATATCGGTGTACGTAAGGGGGAGTGTCATCAGGACCCATAGCTTTATGGGCATCTAACTCCATCATCACTTTGCATACATACCCCTGTAACTGAAAAGATGATGTTATTTAAGGCCAAAATTTTGCTCAATGCTCACTTCTTGAAACGCCCTCAATCTACCTCACTCATCTCCGATCACCAGTACGGTTCCGCAAGGCAAGATCCACTGGTGTTCTCCTGCCCTATCTTACTAATGTATGGTCATCTTCTCTGAGAAACTATGGGGAATCCATTGCCGTCGCCCTTGATATCTCTAAAGCTTTTGACAGAGTCTGACACAAGGCTCTGTTGGCCAAACTCCCTGCCTATGGCTTTATCCCTTCTTTCTGTTCTCTGATTTCCAGTTTTCTTACTGACCGTTTTGTATCTGTAGTTGTTGATGGTGCGACATCTAGCCCTTTCTCTGTTACCAGTGGTGTTCCACTGGGTTCTGTTCTTTCACCTACTCTGTTCCTTCTCTTTATCAATGATCTTCTACAATCCCCATCTTCCCATCTTCTTCATGCCTTTGCTGATGATTCTACCCTTCACTTTTCCTCTGCCTTTTCTTTACAACCTTCATCTGCTACTCGGAATCAGTCTCATATCACTCTTTCTTCTACTGTCAACTCCGATTCACGGAGAGTATCTGAGTGGGGCACTCAAAATTTAGTTAAATTCAATGCCTCCAAAACAGTTTCTGGCTATCTCTTTATCTTCTTCTCCTCCTGATAACCCTATTGTCTTCGAAACTAACGAAATTTACCCTCTTAACTCTATCAACATATTAGGAATCCATATAGCCTCTAACTTGTCTTGAAGGAATCACATAATCTAAATTTCTAAATCTTCATCCAAAAAAATTGGAGGTACTGTTCCGTTTTCGTCATTACTTTACCTCTTTACAATTACTTATAATTTATAAAGGTCTTATCCGTTCCTGATTAGAATACTGCTCACACATCTGGGGTGCTTCTTCTTATACTTATCTTCTTGATAGGGTTGAATCTAAGGCAGTCAGACTCATTAATGATCCTTCTCTTACTTCTAACCTGGATTCTCTCTCTCTTCACCGTGAGGTATCTTCCCTTTCTCTTTACTATTGTTACTACTTCCATCGCTGCTCTGATGAGTTGACGAGTTGCATCTCCCCCCCCCCCCACTGCCAAGGCCACGTAACACTCGTCAAGCGGCCTCATCTCACAGGTACTGTGTGGAGATTTGTAGCTCGAGGATTGGTCGGTGCAATGACTGCTTCTTCCCATCTACCTCCAGACTCTGGTAGTCTCTTCCTCCTTCTGTCTTCCCTAATTCTTATGACCTTTCATCCTTCAAAAAGCAGATCTATCGTCATCTCAGAGTCTAGTCCTCCATATTTCTGGGTCCTCTGTACTTTGACTGTTTTTTATGTCTGTCGTATTCCTTTGTGTGACATTACCTCATCTCTGCCTTGACCTTAACCTTTTTCTTTTCCTTCATCTTGGTATTTTCTCGTGCCCGGGCCTTTATTGAGGAGGTGGAGTATATTTTACTGTAAATCCTGACTGAAACTCCTTATTCAGTTCTTCGCAGACTTCTTCATCTGTCTCAGTGAGGCTTCCATCTGCCCTCTTTAACTTTAATACCTTATATTTGACCTTCAGTTTTCCTCTGACAAAACTGTGGAAAAAGTTGGGATTTCCTTTAGCCGGAAGGATTGGCTAAAAGTCAGTATTATTGCATTCTGAAATCATCTTTAGTTCTATATATGTTGCTGAAGAAGAAGAAGAAGAAGAAGAAGAAGAAGAAGAAGAAGAAGAAGAAGAAGAAGAAGAAGAAGAAGAAGAAGAAGAAGAAGAAGAAGAAGAAGAAGAAGAAGAAGAAGAAGAAGAAGAAGAAGAAGAAGAAGAAGAGGAAAGAAAAATACATATGAGTACTTTGAAGAAATGCATGCAAAATTTATCAGATTTTCTTTAACATTTGTCTTTTGTTAAGAGGGATGGTTCAGTAACGTCCCTGATCCTGAAATCTACTGTAATTTTACGACAGTGGAGGTCTCAACTTCACACAAATTCAACCCCACTTATTCCAGGATCCAATCCAATGCAATCCCATTATTGGTGCAAACTTAGCATATTAACAGAGGAAAAGTTAATCGAAAACTTGTCTTTCATACATATTTTTTATTGTGTATTTGATGTGACAAGGATTCTTGCGCTTTTTAGAAAGTTAAAAGAAAGGATATTTTTGATAATATAAAAATCTATTCGGAAATAATTACATACTTAGAAAAAAAAACATTTTTTGAGTAAACTGATACTCCATAAATATATTTTGATTAGTCATGAAAAAAGCTGAATTTGTTTACATAACAATGCTTTAGATACGTCATCTCATTCTGTTAACGAGATGACGAAAATTTGGTAAATTTTAATAAGCAGGAGACCTGTTTTATTAGGATTACATCTTTACCCCCAAATGTGCCATTGAATAGCAATAGGGGAAGGTACATCGTATGTTGCGTCATCAACATTCATGAGGAAGCATTTGCAAGCATTTGAGAACATTCAGCAATGCAAATGATTCCCTAATGGCCACACAGCAGTTCCCTCAGATACCCCTGGCTGACAGCCAAACAACCCTATTTCTAGGATAGGCGACCAATTCAGTTCCCACTGACATATCGCTTTCAGTATGATGTAGAGACGGCTTTACGATAAACTACTCATATATATATATATATATATATATATATATATATATATATATATATATATATATATATATATATATATATATATATATATATATATATATATATATATATATATATATCTATATATATATATATATATATATATATATATATATATATATATATATATATATATATATATATATATATATATATATATATATATATATCTAAGTGCATTTACCTAATTGTGCTTACAGGAAAGAGTTCTATGCTCTAAATCCCTGTCTCCTAATCTACTCAATGACATTTTTCATATATTTTCTTAAAACTATGAATGCAGTTAGCATTTACTACTTTGCGAGTTCCAATTATTAACTATTCTTACACTAAGAAAGCACTTCCTTACATCCTACAGAGAAGCTTTCTAGCGAAACTTCAAACTATGACCTCAAGGGCCCGATTTCTTAAACAGTGTAAACCTAGGATACCATATTGTTAGTTAGCTAGACACACACAAATGGATTTCATAAACGCATCTGACGCGGTTCTGTGTATGGTTAGGATGGGGGATCCTAACCATACACAGAACCGCGTCAGATGCGTTTATGAAATCCATTTGTGTGTGCCTAGCCAACTAACAATATGGTATCCTAGGTTTATACTGTTTAAGAAATCGGGCCTAGGTCTAGAGCTACCCATATCATAATATCGCTCTCACTCCTCTCTGTCCAAACCATGAAGGAATTAAAATTCGTCACCATATCTTCCTTCTTAGCTCTAAATGTAACTCCTTCCATTTCTAATAACTGATATTGTGTATCTCTGTCACCAGCTTAGTAGCATGTCTTTGAACTTTTCTAGCGTATATATATATGCTTTTCAAGCGCGGATTCCAAAGGGGGTGCTGCATATTCAAACTTTAGCCTCACATAAAATTCCATAAATATTTATGAACCTTTCCATGTCCATGCCAGAAGGCCACCCATACATATGCTATGTAAGCGTATACATACTTCACTATACCACTGATATGCCATTCTTGAAACAAATCTAGTATGTTCAACCCTAGATCTACATCATTCTTTGTCTTGAAGTTACGCGCCTACTATTGAGTACCCAAACTTGGGCATTCTTGTTGTCTTGCCCATTCTCATTACCTTATATTTTGAATTACTGAATTTCATTAACCACATATTCTGATCACTCATGCAGACTATTTAGGTTCCAGATGTTCTCTACCATTGATCTTATCTTTTATGATGTGTGTTTTGTATGTGTATGAATTAATTTACTAATATTTATAAGCAATAGTATTGGTTTTGCCCGTAGTTTGTTGTATATCATTAACGATCAGACGTTGTCCTTGTTCAGTTGCATCGCTAAATGGCAAGTTAATCACAGTCAATCTTTATACGTATAAACTAACTTACATCCATCAGGGTGGATCAATTTGTGAAAAAGTCACCGAACATGGAAATTTTTTTTTTAATACATTCTACGTAGTATAGTAAAAGTGACTGAAAAATAAGTACGTTTTGGAACCCAAAATAATAAACAGTTTCCACTGTATTAGTTTTTCTCATACAATCATTGTTCTATAAGAAAATTATTGTTTACTTTAGAACCAAAAGTCTGTAAATTACTTGATGCATACTGTAGACCACATATAATTTGTTTTTAAATTAGAAATTGCTATTTTTTTTTCGTAAAGTCCCAATAGCGGTAAATCAAAAGGAATTCCTTGATAGAGTTTTGAAGGTTCAGAATAACTATACCAAATAAAATTATAATTTTATTTATAAACATGTATATGTATGTATATACATACATATATATATATATATATATATATATATATATATATATATATATATATATATATATATATATATATATATATATATATATATATATATATACAGATAATAAAGTAGATACATCAAGTTTACAATTTGATGTGTAAATAATTATGTTCTTGAATTCCATTATGTTTATAATTCATTACCATCACCGAATCTTTCCGTTTCACCTGTTGGGGGTCGCCACAGTCAATCGTCTCCTCAAAGCGCTATCCCCTCACCAAATCCATAAAACTCTTCTCTGGCCTGCCTCTCCCACTCCTACCTGACATCTCCATCCCCAGCATCCTGCTCACAACAAACCCCTCATCCCTAGTTAGTGCATACCCAAACCATCTCAGTCTCGCCTCTCTCACCATGTCCCCAAGCCATCCTACTTACACCTTCCCTTTAATAAACTCATGCTTTATCCTGTCCATCTTCAACTCTGCCACCTCCAGCTCTCCCTTCTGTCTTTCTGTCGGTGCAATATCTCCAAGCCATACAACATTGTTAGTCTTACCTCTGTACTGTAAACTTTACCTTGCACCCTCGCAGATACCCTTTTGTCTCCTAGCACTCCTGTCACTCTTCTTCATCGACTTCCTCCTGCGTACACTTTCTTCATTTGTCTACAGCACTCTCCGTTACACTGACAGTTGACCCCAAATACTTAAACTCATTTTCCTTCGACACCACTGCATCTTGCAACCTCAAAACTCCACTGCCCTCCCTTTCTTCACTCACATGTAATCTGTCTTGCTTCTGCTGCTTTTCATTCTCTTTCTCTCCAGTGCATACCTCCACCTATCCAGGCTCGCCTCATCCTGTTCCCAACTCTCACTACAGATCACATTGTCATCTTCAAACATCACAGTCTATGGCAACTTCCGTCTGCTCTTGTGCGCCAACCTTTCCACCTCCATTTATGAATATTACTATTACTTTTAATCAGTTTTTGTATTCAGGGCGTATGCCTTGTCAGTAAATAATAGTTTTTTCTGTAAATTTGTTCTTATTAATAAATATATTTTTAGTTTACTGTTAGGAGATATTCCTCTTTGAATCCTTAATGGACAACACTAACTATGCATTAAGTACAAAATATATCATCATATAACGAAGAGGGATCTCTCTCATGTATATTTGGGAGTGAAATGTAGCCAGATATAGCAAAGTTTTGTCTTCTAAGTTAGTTTGCTGCATTATTGGTTCTCCTAATAACAATAATAGTATATGGCGTCTCTCTTGAAAAGAAATGAATGTGTGTGTGTGTGTGTGTGTGTGTGTGTGTGTGTGTGTGTGTGTGTGTGTGTGTGTGTGTGTGTGTGTGTGTGTGTGTGTGTGTGATTACCTAATTGTGATTACCTAATTGTGTTTACGGGAAAGAGCCCAAAGCTCGTATCTTCCCGTCTCCTCATCGCTTCCATTTTATACTTAGTCATACTTATCATACCTGTCCTTAAAACTATGGATTGAGATAGCATTAACTACCTCCTCGCTTAGCCAATTCCAATTATCAACTACTCTTACACTGAAAAAGTATTTCCTTACATCCTGCAAACAAGTTTTCTTACGAAGCTTCAAACTATGACCTCTAGTTCTAGAGCCAGCCATATCAAAATATCCATCCCTATCCACTCTATCATAACCATGAAGGAATTTAAAGACTGTCACCATATCCCCCCTCACTCTTCTAGCTTCCAGTGATGGTAAGTCTAATTCCCTCAGCCTCTCATCATAACTGAGATTGCGTATTTCTGGCACCAGTTTCGTGGCATGTCTTTGAACTTTTTCAAGCTTAGCTATGTGCTTTTTCAAGTGCGGATTCCAAAAGGGGGCTGCATATTCGAGTTTTGGCCTCACATAGGTTACATAAATATTTCTGAACATTTCCTTGTCCATGTGCCTGAAGGCTACCCTTACATTTGATAAGAATGCATATGCTGCCCTTACTATGCCATTTATATGTATTTCTGGAGACAAATCTGCCAGTATCTTTACTCCTAGATCTCTCTCATTTCCTGTCTCTTGGTCCTATCCTCTTCTCCATTTACGTAAATGATCTATCTTCTTTCATTTCTGACTGTCTAGTCGTACAATATGCAGATGACACTCAACTACTCCTTAGTGGTGATATTAATAACCTCCCAGAGCTAACTTTAAGAGCAGAAAACACTCTGTCAAAAATTAAAACCTATTTCCAAGAAATTGGGCTGTTAATTAACGAAAGTAAAACACAGTGCATATTTATTGGTTCAAGGTTCCACATAGCACAAATTCCAGAAAACACAACAGTTAATTTTTGCGACAATATTATCACACCTAGCAAAACAGTCAAAAACCTAGGAATTCACTTTGATAACCACATGTGGTTTGATTCCCACATAGATAAAGTATGCAAAAAGGTTACAGGAACATTAATGTACTTATCACGTATAAAAGACAATTTTGAGACTACCACTCGAATAACTGTTGTTGAATCTCTAGCCCTAAGTCACATTAATTACTGCACAACTGTTTGGGGATCTACCACTAAGACTCAGATAAACAGAATACAGAAGCTTATTCATTTTGCAGCTCGAGTTGCCCTGGGAGGAATAAGAAAATATGACCACATCACACCAGCTCTCAATAAACTTGGGTGGCTGCGGGCAGAAAATAAGGTCGCTTATGCTATTTATGTTTTTGTATTCAAAATTTTGGACCATCATTATCCTAGCTGGCTATTTGATTTAAAAACAGTCAGGGATATAAGGGGAACCAACACAAGACAGAGCAGTGAGCTCTTTATTCACAGAACAAACACAGAAGCAGGTTCAAAGATGATCACTATCAAAGGGCCAACACTCTGGAATAATATTCCAGAGCATCTTAAAAATGCATCCTCCTTCACAGCTTTCAAAGGCAAACTATTTTTCTTTTGGACAAATAGTTGCTGCTCATTAAGAACTAATTATTCTCATTGTAAGGAAACAAATATGGAAATGATGCCGATAATAACGATCCTGTATCTAGTGGCATACTTACTACTTTATTATTAACATTATTGTTAACATTTTTATTACAGCATTATTATTTTCTATGAAAGCTACATTTAATTTAACTATATGTCTAACCCTCTTATTTATTAGTTTAATTACATGTCTACTTATAAGTTACTATTAATGTTGAATAACCATTGTACAAAATGGAAATAAATGTTTTGATTTTGATTTTGATTACTCCAGCCACCGAGTAGTCAAGCTTGGGCCTTCTTGCACTTGTACCCATTCTCATTACCTTACATTTTGAAGTATTGAATTTCATTAGCCACTTTTCTGACCACTCATGCAGATTATTTAGATCCTCCTGAAGTTCTCTACCATTGTTCTCGTTTTTTACTTTCTTCACAATCTTTGCATCATCTGCAAACATATTCATGAATGAATTTACAGACTCTGGTAGGTCATTTACATATACAAGGAACAAAAGTGGCCCTAAAACTGAACCCTGTGGAACTCCACTACTAACTCTTCTCAATTCAGACACTGAGTGTCTTACTCTAACCCTCTGTCCCTTCCTTCTAAGTAAGTTTTTATCCATTCCAAAACATTTCCACCTATTCTAGCCATTGATTGCAGCTTCCTAATAAGTCTCCCATGTGGAACAGTGTCAAACGCTTTCTGGAAGTCTAGGGATATGCAATCTGCCCAGCCCTCTCTTTCCTGTAAGATTTGGCTTACCTCATCATAAAATTCTAATAAGTTTGTTACTGTTGATCTACATTCTCTGAAGCCATGTTGCCTCACTGACAAAAAGTTGAAGGATTCCAAGTGAAGAGAGATATGTTTCCTTAGTAGTTTCTCCATAACTTTGCAAACTATGCTGGTCAAGGAAACTGGTCTATAGTTCAGAGCCGTATCCCTCCTTCCCTTTTTGAAGATAGGTATCACATTTGCTTGTTTCCAGCATCTTGGAATCTCCCCCGACTCCAGTGACTCCTTAAATATGATACTTAGTGCCACTGATATTGTGTTTGCGCATTTTTTAAGCACATGAGGGGATATGTCATCAGGACCTGTAGCTTTATGAACATCTAAATCCATCAGCGCTTTGCATACCTCTGTGGCTGTAAGGTTGATGTTCTCTAATACCGGCCCTTGAGCTTCTATCACTGCAATCTGAGGGGGTGGGGTATTTTCTACTGTAAATACTGACTGAAACTCCTTGTTCAATTCTTTGCAGATCTCTTCATCCGTCTCAGTGATGCTTCCATCCGCTCTCTTTAGCCTTAAAACCTGTTCTTTTACCTTCAGTCTTCCTCTGATAAAGCAGTGGAAAAGCTTGGGATTTTCTTTAGCCTTCCTGGTGATGTCCCTCTCATAGTCTCTCTCTGCCTCTCTCCTTTTACTTAGGTAGTCATTTCTTGCTCTTTTGTAGGTTTGCCAGGCATTTATGTTTTTTCTCCTCCTATACCTTTTCCAGCATTTGTCTCTCCACTCCTTAGCTCTTTTACACCCATTATCGAACCATTTCTCTCTGGCATGAATTACACCTACTTTGGTGACAGGTATGCAGCAATCTACTATCTTCCCATATTTCTCACAAAAGATGTCATACATTTCTTGTAGATTTGTTGTAAAATAAGGTTCTCCAGTCAATAACTGCAAAAAGCTCATTCATTTTGATGTAATCTCCTGTGTGTGTGTGTGTGTGTGTGAGAGAGAGAGAGAGAGAGAGAGAGAGAGAGAGAGAGAGAGAGAGAGAGAGAGAGAGAGAGAGAGAGAGAGAGAGAGAGAGAGAGAGAGAGAGAGAGAGATGACTGGAATGAGTGAATATGTTTTTTTAAATTCATTTAAGGTCTGTTCTTGTATGTGAAGGTATCGAGAGAAAGAGAGAGAGAGAGAGAGAGAGAGAGAGAGAGAGAGAGAGAGAGAGAGAGAGAGAGAGAGAGAGAGAGAGAGAGAGAGAGAGAGAGAGAGAGAGAGAGAGAGATGGGGTGTAGCTGTTGTAGATGAAACAGGTAATAATTTTATCGAATATCTGAAGATTGAGGAATGAGAGGTAGTAACGGTGTGCTGTATGTGCATATTCACCCACATGAGCAAATTGCACATAAAAAGAAACTAGTAAACTGAAACAAACAGCATATGCGAACAAGATAGAGAGAGCTGCATAAATATACTTATCGATAGACAGATAGAGACAAAAAGATACTTGGATAGATAGATAGATAGATAGATAGATAGATAGATAGATAGATAGATAGATAGATAGATAAAGATAATATTCACAGTGTGTTTTATGTTGTAGAATCAGGCAGAATATTATGCACAATCTGATCTGATTCCTTGACAAAATAATCTGCTCTAATAAACGTATATTTTTGGGGGAGGGAGTAATACAGATAGATGAGTATTGGCTGATCAACACTTTGGGGAACCAGAAGCTTGACGCTTGAACTGTTATGGGGGGGGGAGGCTTCGCAATCAGCAATAATAGGGCAACATCCAATACGGTACAAAGGACCTTGTTGTCTTTGCAAGGATTTCGAGGAACAAATGACTGAGAACGGGGTGGTGGGGTGGAGTCCTTGAAAATGGGCCTTACAGTAAAGGGGCCGTGTAAACCCCCCTAAAGCCTTTTCCCATCCATAGCGAGGTCTGGGTAAATGCTCTCATTGGGATTGTTCTCTGGCAGAGCACAATTTTTTTTTAACTATATCATCTCAAATTTTTATTATAATTGCTCCACTGAGTTATCTCACATGTCTAAGTCATTGATGTGAATAGAATTTCCCGAAGTTTTACCTTCTAGCTTTCGAGGTGTGTGTGGGGGGGGGGGGGGGGTTGAAAATAGAGTGGACATTATATACTTGCATGATGCATCACAGATTGATGAAAGAAAAGAATTGCAAAGAAAACTAATAATGTAATCTTTTATTTAAGTCACCCATGAGAATACGCATCGCATAAAGTGGAGTTTACTAAATAATCTTTTACTGTTTTTCTAGCAACTTATTCACACTTACGTCAGATGAGAACTTCCTAGCATTGTCATCCAGTATAGAGATAATATGCATAAAGAATTTAATCTCTTATCACGTTGGTATACCGAAATTTGTTCTTCATGAAGGAGAGGCTTTGATAGATTCTCTTTTGCTCCACAGCAAATATATATATATGACGCGTTCAATAATGTTTGTTGTTGTTCCGGTTTTACGTCACGGACTCCCTTTTCAACCAAGGGCTAGGACGGCTGCCTTCTTGCGAAGGACTTGTTTTGGCTGATGTAATCTTTACCCTGAGTGCATGCCCTTGCTAACCTCAGACCGTGACGGGGCACGAATCCTTGACCTGACGCCACAGAGTCGCGAACGCTACCGCTTGAGCCACGGTGACTACATGACGCGTTCAGTAATGGTCACCGTTAAGTCTGGGAGAATGCATTCCTTGACATTTTTTCTTGAAGCTGTGCAATGCAATGTTGGGAACTGGGATACGAATATTAATGGAAGTACGAATGTGACCAGCAACACACATCAAATCTCGCACATTCGTGCGAATTAGGTCAGCCCGTGCTTGGAATATTTAATCATTGAAAACAACTATTCTTACGCGACAGTCTCGTCTAATATTCGCGCCAGGAGTAATGGAA
>JAXCGZ010003846.1:70000-80000 GCA_037179515.1 Halocaridina rubra
TCATTGACATTAGAGACTTTAGACATGTGTGTATCTGGCTTCAGTTTAGTTGACACTAGGAAGTCAGAGTCAGATCCCACTAATATTATGAAAACTACTAATATCAATGACCTAACCTCTGAGATTTGGACCTTTAGAAGTACCTCTATTTCAATGCTCACAAGCTATGATTTACCTAATTATGAAGACTTTTCATTACTTCTTAATAGTTCATTCTAATAGGAAACAATTATGACATAATATTACAGTAAAATCTCTCATTTTGTTCTAAGGCTATCTTGATTACACAATCGTACCTAAAATCTTACAATGCCCTTTCCCTTCATTCCAGACATCAGTTCTTAAAATGTTATAATTATTAGTACCTTAAAATTTGCACATTTCGGTATTTTTGCCTTATTTTGCTTTCAGACGCAGTAATATACCGTTTCAGATTTTTCCTTTGTGACATTGTTTCCTACCTGCATTAAGCTTGTTTTTAAATTCTTCGACCCGTTCCCTTACGGGCAGTGCTGAATTGCGCATGCATGATGAGTAAAAGGCTTTAAAGGTGCAACTGTTATATGCTAGAGGGTAAGGTTGCTCCTACATTAACCTAATGATCAGCCGTTTATTCCACTCGTTTTCAAATTTGCATTCAAACGACCACATCACCAAGGGTGAGTTGCTCATTGAACAGACTCGGGAGAAGCCCCGAGGACAAAGAGCAAAATGTCAGTATTGGCGAAATCAGGCGACGAGGAGATCAAGGTGAAAAGCAGACTAGGAACGAGAAATGAGAGGTGAATGCAAGGTGAAAAACAGAAAGAAAAAGTAAAAAGAAAGGTAAATGCAAGGATAGAAGTAAAAATAATTAAGAGGCCTTATCACAAATATTAGTGGTGAATTTTATGCTGGCGTCACACATAGCCAAAATTCACGACCCGACTCTTAAAACCGTCTAAAGACGGAATCCTCCCGGCAGCAATGACGCCATTACGATAATCGGGTGTAATTTTTCGTCCGCGTACGACGGAATCCTAACGGTCCTACGTAGTTTAAAAAAATCGAGGGGGTCCTGAACCGTCGTGGAGGGCCTACGATAATTGGCTGCTGCACCCAATAATCTCCGTGATTCGGAAGACCAAATCAGTCGTAGAAGACTGCGTACGACGGGTAAGATCGATCTTCTTGATAGTACGCGGGCGTAGGAGAAGGTGTACGCCCGTGTAAGATCCAGAGGATCGATCCTACCCGGCGTACGCAGTCCTCCGGGTCTGGAACCGTTAAAAATGTAAAAATTCGCTAATACGTCTGGCAGCGCAGGACGAAAAGACAGCGCGTGCATGCGTGGTCTCATTTCTGACAACCCAGTCCTGGGCATTCAGTTTTCCTGCTCCGCTTGCCACATTTCTTATTGTTTTAGCATGATATTCTCATATGTAATTTTTTCAGTACACTTATATTATTACATGGGAATATGTCTTGCCATACTTGTGTATTTTCTCATAATGAAATTTATATATTTTTGTACAGTATATATTTTTGTATCTTAAAAATTATTATTTTCTGTTCATTTCCTGTTTATTACTTATATCATCATTTTACTATAATATATATTTATATATGACCATTAATATTGGTCATGCAATAAAGCATATATTTCCCATATAATATTGTGAAATCAATATATCAAAATATGAATTAATCAAATCCATAAATGTGTCAAACAAAATATATGAAATATATTAACATACATGGCCAACATATATTTACTTATATATATAAGTAGCTGAAGTGCCAAATATATAAATCAGGGTTATACTTTCACAAATATCCCATATATATATATATATATATATATATATATATATATATATATATATATATATATATATATATATATATATATATATATATATATATATATATATATATATTCCATATATTTATTGTTCACTAGGATCAATTCTAACATAATTAAAGTTACAAACGTCGTCCTTTAAACCATTCTCTCTTGCCACGATACCCTTCCTTCGGGGGAATTACAGTATTCCTCCCGACTGCGTACAACCCCCTACGAACGTGTACGTTCCCCTATGATGGGTCAGGAGAGTCGGGAGCATGGTCGGCCCAGTCGTAACGGTCAAAAATTTAAATTTCCCGTGTTCTATGATGAGACTTAAGTTTGCGTACGATCAGTCGTACGCTAAATTACGCGTCCAAACTACTCCGTACGATTGCAATTACGATCCATAGGACTGCTTATGCGGACGTATGACGCACTTCCGACAGGCACAGGAATGCACCTGTCGGCTAAAGAATCTGCCGGATCTCCAAGGATTGAGCGAAGATTCCGTCGGAACGCGGTCTTAAGAGTCGGGTCAGGAGTTTTGGCTATGTGTGACGCCAGCATTACTATGTAATGATTTATCTGAAAACTTATTATCCTCTTTAGTTGCACATGAATTGCCAGTAACTGCCGTCATACACATTGCCTCTTTCTCTCCTTCGTCATGGTTATTGCTCCTTAGGAAACTGTAATCCAGTCCCCTAGAACTACTACTATCATCACTGCCATTAATTAATTAATTAATTAATTAATTAATTAATTAATTATAATATTGCCTCTACTACTACTACTAATAATAATAATAATAATAATAATACTAATAATAATAATAATAATAATAATAATAAAAATAATATTAATAATAATAATAATAATAATAATAATAATAATTATAATAATAATACTAATAATAATAATATTAATAATAATAATAATAATAATAATAATAATAATAATAATAATAATAATAATAATAATAATAATAATAATAATAATAATAGTAATAATATAATTATTATTATTATTATTATTATTATTATTATTATTATTATTATTAGTAGTAGTAGTAGTAGTAGTAGTAATAGTAGTAATATTATAATTGATTAATTGATTAATTAATTAATGGCATTGATAATAGTAGTAGTTCTAGTTTCCTAAGGAGAAATAACTATCACGAAAAATCAGGAAAAGCAAAACAATTGTTTGTACAAATTAGATTCCTCTGAAGATAAGTAATAAACTTGAAAGTACACTGTATTAAGGATCTCAAAATTTCTCTCAATTTCCTCACGTAGCCATAAACATTCATACATACATACATACATACATACATACATACATACATACATATATATATATATATATATATATATATATATATATATATATATATATATATATATATATATATATATATATATATATATATGTGTGTGTGATTACCTAATTGTGATTACCTAATTGTGTTTACGGGAAAGAGCCCAAAGCTCGTATCTTCCCGTCTCCTGATCGCTTCCATTTTATACTTAGTGATATGTGTGTGTGTGTGTGTGTGTGTGTGTGTGTGTGTGTGTGTGTGTGTGCTTTTATATTATTTAATGAAAACACGTATAACAAATGTTGTTTGTCGTCATTTGATGTGGACGTTTTTTTGGGGGGTATCTTGCAGATATTTAAATATAGAACGGCCTTTACAAGAAGCACCATCATCATCATCATCATGTGTAAAGCGGATGTTGAAAGGTGAAAAACTGAGAAGCAGCAGCCGATTTGCCCTTTCATATCTTATTATTTTTACACACCTCTGTTTTATTTATTTATTTATTTATTTGCAGTTATGAAAGCTTCCAGAGCCAGAATCCGCTTTGTGTGGAGGATATATATATATATATATATATATATATATATATATATATATATATATATATATATATATATATATATATATATATATATATATATATATATATATAATTTTTTTTTTATTCGGTCTTACGTAACGGACTCCCTTTTTTTTTTACCAGTTGTAGGACGTGCCTTCTTGCGAAGGACTTGTTTTGGCAGATGTAATCGTCACCCTGAGTGCATGCCCTTGCTAATTTTAGACCGTGGTGGGGCGCGAATTCTCGACCTGACGTCTATAAGTCGCAGACGCTACCGCTTTGCCACGGTGACCGTATATATATATATATATAAATATATATATATATATATATATATATATATATATATATATATATATATATATATATATATATATATATATATATATATATATATATACATATATATATATATATATATATATATATATATATATATATATATATATATATATATATATATATATATATATATATATATATATATATATATATATATATATATATATATATATATATATATATATATGTATGTATATACATATATATATATATATATATATATATATATATATATATATATATATATATATATATATATATATATATATATATATATAGAGAGAGAGAGAGAGAGAGAGAGAGAGAGAGAGAGAGAGAGAGAGAGACCACTAATCCACCGCAACCATCTGCAACACTAGTGTGGTTGTTGCTACTAACATGTGAGCCCCCACATCGCGAGGGATGTATATGATTGGAAGCTCTTTTATTCCAATTAATGGAGTACAGTATGTAACCCACAGGAAGTCAAGTAACTGTGTGCCATTTTCTAACTGAAATCGTCTAATTAAGGTAAGTACTGTAGATTATGTACCAGTCGTTAACTATTCTTTTTAGAGGGGAGTTATGAGTTTTTCTGTGTATTTCTGTGTATTTTTTTCTGAGCCTTTCATCTTTATTTTCCTCCTTCTGTCTTCCCTAACTCTTATGACCTTTCTTCCTTCAAAAATTGATCGATCGTCATCTCAGGACCCAATCCTGCCGTACATAAATATCTTAATTTCTGTGTCCTTTTCTTACTGTTTATCATTCTATCATTTATGCCTTGTCCTTAAGCTTTTTTCCTCAATGTTTTCTTAGTGTCCGGGCCCGATGAGGGCAATATTTCTTTGCCCGTACCGGTGTCACACTCATAAAAGAATAAGCAATGCATTTGTATTCTTAATATTCTAGACACTTATGCTTTGTTGTCATCCCCATTTTAAGATGGATTAGCATTAGAAATTGAAGTCTAATTTCTTATATTTCAAATACATTATACCATTATTACATGAGAAAGAATTAAGCATGTTAATGAATTACTAATGCTGCTGCTGCTACTACTACTACTACTACTACTACTACTACCACTACTACTACTACTACTACTACTACTACTACTACTACTACTACTACTACTACTACTACTAATAATAATAATAATAATAATAATAATAATAATAATAATAATAATAATAATAATAATAATAATAATAATAATAATAATAATAATAATAAAAATAATAATAATATTAATAATAATAATAATAATAATAATAATAATAATAATAATAATAATAATAATAATAATAATAATAATAATAATAATAATAACAATTTTGAAACTATCACTCGAATAACGGTTGTCGAATCTCCAGCCCTAAGTCATAGTAATTATTGTACAACAGTATGGGGAGCTACCAATAAGACTCAGATAAATAGAATACAGAAGCTTACTAATATTGCAGCTAGAGTTGCCCTGGGAGGAATAATAAAATATGACCACATAACACCAGCTCTCAAATAAATTGGGTGGCTGCGGGCATAAAACAAGATCGCCTATGCTATTTACGTTTTTGTATACAAAATTTTGAACCATCACAATCCTAACTGGCTATTTAATTTCAAAACAGTCAGGGATATAAGGAGAACCCACACAAAACAGAGTAGTGAGCTCTTTATTCAGAGAACAAACACAGATGCAGGTTTAAAGATGATTACTATTAGAGGGCCAGCACCCTGCAGCAATATTCCAGAACATATTAAAAAATCATTCTCCTTCACAGCTTTCAAAGACAAACTATATACTTTTCTTGCGGACATATAGTTACTGCTCACACACTAATCAAACTTAATTATTTAATGCAATTTCCCTTAACACTATCTATTCTGTATGTAAATTGATTTCGCTTTCTTTGATCTATAAGATAGGAACTAATCATCATTGTAAGGAGTACAAATATGGTGATTTTGCCGATAATAACGATCCTGTATTGAGTATTATTATTACTATTTTATTATTAACATTATTGTAACCATTTTTATTATGATTATTGTTATTATATCTTTTAACTGTAGCTGCTGTTAATTTTTTATGTAAGCTTTATCTCTGTTCACTTAGCATAACGGCTCTATCTTGAGTGAACTACTATACTACTGTACTACCTCATATCTCCATTTCAGGTATTGGATTCGGGTTTACGTCACGAACTCCCTTTTCTACTAAGGGCTAGGACGGTTGCCTTCTTACGAAGGACTTGTTTTGGCAGATGTAATCGTTACCCTGATTGTATGCCCATACTAACCTCAGTCTATGACGGGGCGCGAACCCTCGACCTGCCGCCTCAGAGTCGCAGACGCTACCATTTCAGGTATATTAATGTTAAATATATTACTAATGCTCTACTTTAGTATCATTGTTATCACTGTAATATCATCATTAATTTTATTATTATTATTATTATTATTATTATTATTATTATTATTATTATTATTATTATTATTATTATTATTATTACTTATTATTATTATTATTATTATTATTATTATTATTATTATTATTATTATTATTATTATTATTATTATTATTATTATTATTATTATTATTATTATTATCATCTGTTCAAATATATGTCTACTTATAAGTGTAATCTAAATTTTGTAAAAGAATAGCCTTTGTATAAAAAATGGAAATAAACGTTTGCTTGCTTGTTTGTTTGTCTCACACAGCCTGCAGTCTTTTGGGGTATGATTGGACCAGTGACTCTAAGAGATCAGCGTCCAACTCAAGATCCTCTAACACATATTACAGAAGTCTCACAAGCTTGTCTTTTGATTACCAATAAACGTCAAGTTCTTGAATCATCTTCGGCTCCACTCTGTCTTTCAGGATTGCTCCTATGTTGGCGGTGTTAAGGCCCAGTGAATTTCTGAGCCATTCCGTTCAATCAAAACAGTTAATCCCAGAGTCCTTCATTAGAGTTTGCAATGATGTTTTGCTATCCTGGGAGAGTTTTTCTGCTGCATCTGAGCCAAAGGTCGTGTGGACGTTGTCATATCTTTTTCTCCAATCGTCAGTAACCAGCGTTCCAGTTTATTGGAGATCCATTTTCGCTTAATGAAGGTAGCTCCAGCTTCCATTGCCTCACTGTGAGCATTTGCTCAGGTTCAGTCAACAACACGAATAGCTTTCCTGTCTCCAAATCTGAAAGCCTTGGGGGAAAGCCAGTCAGAAAACCATATCTGGAAAACAACGAGGAATGAAGTTAAAACTACAAAATATACAGTGCACGGCATTCTCCCTATCTCATAGCAAAAGGTTTATGTACCACTCTGTAATCGGAAGCAAAATGTCGCTATGACTGTTTTCTAGTTGTGCTTATGAAAAAGAATCTGTAGTTCATAGGTCATATACTTTCGTATAAAATATAAACGTAAAGCCAAGGAAAGCAGCACAATCGGAGTACATTTAACCTCTGACCTTTCAAGTTATTGTAAAATTATTATTATTATCATTTCATTTAACAAATATTTGATTCTAGATTTTCTTGAAAAATAATTCAGTAATCGCTAGATATAAATGCCAATATTAATGTTCATGATTTAGTTTAATTCACGACACATGCACAATGTATGTGTTAAATAGTATTACATCATTAGTGCTTACTGGATAGGATACAACAATACTTAGTTTGTATGGTTTTTTTTTATGCGTGTGACACCGGGACAGACAGAAACTGCCCTCCTCAATAAAGGCCCGAGCAAGAGAAAATACCAAGACGAAGGAAAAGAAAAAGGTTAAGGACAAGGCAGAAATGAGGTAATATCACACAGAGGAAAACGACAGACAGAAAAAAACAATCAAAGTACAGAGGACCCAGAGATATGGCGAACTAGGTACTGAGATGACGATAGATCTGCTTTTTGAAGGATGATAGGTCATAAGAATTAGGGAAGACAGAAGGAGGAAGAGAGTTCCAGAGCCTGGAGGTAGATGGGAAGAAGAAGTCGTTGCACCGACCAATCCTTGAGCTACAAATCTCCACACAGTACCTGTGAGATGAGGCCGCTTGGCGAGTGTTACACGGCCTCGGCAGTGGGAGAGGGATACAACTTGCCAACTCATCAGAGCAGCGATGGAAGTATTAGCGATAGAAAAGAGAAAGGGAAGATACCTTACGTCGAAGATAGAGAGAAACTAGTTAGAAGTAAGAGAAAGATCATTAATGAGTCTGACTGCCTTAGATTCAACCCTATCAAGGAGATAAATATAAGAAGAAGCACCCCAGATGTGTGAGCAGTATTCTAAGCAGGGACGGATAAGACCTTCATAAAGTTTAAATAACTGTAAAGAGATGTTGACGGCTGTATTATCATTATCATTATCATTATTATTATTATTATTATTATTATTATTATTATTATTATTATTATTATTATTATTATTATTATTATTATTTTTATTATTATTATTTTATTATTATTATTATTATTATTATTATTATTATTATTATTATTATTATTATTATTATTATTATTATTATTATTATTAGTAGTAGTAGTAGTAGTAGTAGTAGTAGTAGTAGTAGTAGTAGTAGTAGTAGTAGTAGTAGTAGTGGTAGTAGCAGTAGTAGTAGTGTAGTAGTAGTAGTAGTAGTATTGGATTTATTGAGAATCACGTTTTTTTTTTTTAACTGCCGTCTATGCATCAAGGCGTTCTTATCTTTTGGAAAAATACTGGCACACACACACATACACGCACGCTATATATATATATATATATATATATATATATATATATATATATATATATATATATATATATATATATATATATATATATATATATATATATATATATATATATATATATTTATGAAGGTCAACAACACCAGTGCTTGTACGAACATAAAATTTTTTTGTGATGTTTTGACAAATCCTATTATCATTATCAGACCTATGATGAAATAAAGATGCTACAGAGAGAGAGAGAGAGAGAGAGAGAGAGGAGAGAGAGAGAGAGAGAGAGAGAGAGAGAGAGAGAGAAACTATGAAAGAAATAAAGGGGGGCTTTGCTGTTGGGATAGGGGGGCAGAGGTGACGCTACCGCCAAACTCGCGTGCAAGCGCATGCTCTTCTTGCCTGTGCATTTAGAAGGCAGTCGCCTGATAGAGAATTTCCCTCCTCATCTAAGGGAAATCCACTTCTTGACATAAGGAAGTAATTGTAATCACCGTACCTCTGGAAAAAGAACGAGTGTAAAAGGATAGTGTCAGTGCGTATAATTGTGAATGAAAGAGTAGCCTTTTTTGTATGTGTGCATCATGAGAGGCAACGATGCCACATCTTCAGCATACGCACTCACTCACGCGGATGCGGTACCGGTGAGGACAACGTAAGAACAAAGTAACGACAATAAATACGACAGCTACATTTCATATGAGTGACTTAAAATGTCTCTCTTATATAATACGCGGTTCTCGCCCTGACATTTTCTTCCTTCAGTTAATGAATTTTAGCATTCAAAATTCCTACGGCCAGAGCTTGGAGATGTGGCACGGAAGCGTTTGTAAAGCTGTCATCTAGTACTTGGAGCCTGAAGAGGTGTTTGATGGGGGGGGGGGGGGAAAGCCAAAATGTGTCTTTTTCTTTCTATCGGCACTTTTTGTGATCATCAAAAAATCTTCATCCTCCACACGAGATGTGCATTCTTTTTTTTATTTATATTTATTTATTCTCTTTTCATCTTAGAAGATGGAAGCATTGTCTATTCGGTCTTCTTATTTTGTGCGAATTGGTCGTTGTTGGTCGACTGCACAGGTTTTGCATAATCCTCCTTCATCCTCTTCTTTCTTCTTTAAATTATTTACATTTTTTGGTCCTTTTGCCTGCAGAGATGTAAATCTGTGATGAAAATATACTTTGAAGAATATTCGTTGAGCACTTTTTCTTCTTCGTTGTCGAATTG